>ML109937.1:0-40851 GCA_003697995.1 Taxidea taxus jeffersonii
CAACCTGCCCCTCAGAGCACTCTCTTTCCCTCTCCCTGCTTTGTTTTTCTTCATAGAAGTCTGCCATGTGATAAATACTATATTCCTGCATGTCATTACTCCCTATGTTTCCCAGCTAGACTGTAAGCTGCAGGGAGGGGCACGGTTTGTCTGTCTTGTTCACTGGTGTATCTCCAATACCTAGAACAGCACATACAACATAGACGGCATTCTTTGTGGGAAAAATGTCTCGTCCTACAACCATCCATGTACAGCTTCTGAAGGGTAGCAGAATATGCCACCCCAAAATACTCTAATTCACAATAAGGATTACTTTTGAGCTGAAGACAACTGAGAAGCAGATACAGATAAACAAAATGACAACAACAACAAAAAAACCCTCCCTGCTCTTCTCCTATTTGCCTAAAAGCAGGACCTAAATTTGTAAAAGTGTCCCCCCATCCTCTCTCTACCAAGAAGAACAGAAGTTAATCACCAGAGACACTAGACTCTTATCGGCCCAGGGAAGGCACCAACAGTATCTATGTAACACTCCTTGCTAAAATTAGGGCACCTGGGCAGCTCAGTCGGTTAAGCGTCTGCCTTCAGCTCAGGTCACGATCCCGAGGAGGTGGCCCGCATCCTGTGCAATAGCCTCCTTGCTCAGCGGGGAGCCTACCCCTCTCTTTCCCCCTGCCTGCAGCTCCCCCTTGTTGTGCTCTCTCTGGCACTCTCTCCATCAAATACATAAATAAAATCTTAAAAAAAAATCCTTGCTAAAACTAACACTTATCTACCATTACTTCCCCTATCTGCCTTCCCACAGTTTGCCACCCCTAGAAGCTCAAGGACATTTTGCCTTGCTACTTCCCTAAAAGTGTACTGTTCTTTGGTTAAGATGGTACCCCAAGTTCTCAACACCTCTTCCAGTCACTTATCTGGAGTCTCCCATATGTATGCACAATGCACCAGTGAACAAACTTTTGTTTTCTTCTTGTTAATCTGTCTGTTGTCCGTCTGACATATAGGGCCCCAGATAGTGATCCTATGAGAAGAGCAGGAAAGTTTCCCACACCCGCTGCAGTCTGTAAACACCAGAGAGTGCGCTGTGACAGAGAGGAAATGAAGAAATGCCTCTCGCAGACAGACGCTAGCTTTCTTTCCTCTTATCTAAAAAGAGTAGATTTCTTTCCTCTTATCTAAAAAGGAATTCAAGGAGAAGAGTATATCGTGGGGTCCTAATCACAGTTCAGGGTCCCAAATAATAAAAAAGAAATATACCATCTTTAAAAGAACAGTTTATTTGTTTAAATAACATTTTACAAGTATCTGAAGTAGAATCAGCGTGCTGTCATATGCAGATTGACTTTCAACACACCCATGACGCCATACACTCAACTATTTCTCTTAGGTAGGTTCCACCCAACGCAGGGCTTCAACTCATGACCCTGAAACTAAGACCTGAGCTGAGATCAAGAGTCAGACACTTAACCCACAGAGCCACCCAGGCACCCTGCACTCACACATATTTTTAAGTTGGGGAACTAGGATTCCTATAGTAATCTTGAAACCGTCTTTATATATCAACAGACTACACTGCTATTTAATCCATAACAGGTTACACTAATTTTTCTTTTTGGGGGGGAGGGTTGGTTTTTCAAACTTGAAATATGCCTTTCACACATTAGGACTCTGTAATGGCAAATGATGGTCTCCAAGTAAGTGTCAAGCACAAACACTACCATGAAAGAGACAGGGTCTAAATCACAGGTCCACCAACTTACTACCTAGAACTTTGCTGATGTACATGGTTTCCCTGGGCTTCGGTTTCCTTACCTGTAATATGGTCAGTTAGACATCTAGCAAGACGTCTGTGATGATGAATGAAAAGCTTCACATCACGTACTCAGCACAGGGCTTGGCAAACAGGAAGCACTCAACATGTAACAACTATTACTATTATTCTTAGTCTTCAGATGTCATCTGAAAACTATAGCTCTCTAAGACCTTGGAGATCACAGACTGAAGTCCTATCAGCTACAGTAAAATATTCCTCTCTTCAGTTTATGCCTAATGAAATGCATCCCCCCAAAAAAGAAAATGCATCCATCAAATCACCTTAAATGTCCTAATAAGATATATGAATGTGGGTTTTAAAGACAAAATTCTTGAGGGGCTAAGAACTGGCCGATAGGTAAATGAAGCAGTTTTTCAAAAATAACAAAGAGGAAATATGGTATCTTTAAAGTAACACCCTAAAATATGAATTAGGATCAGTGTGTTATTTTCATAAACTGAAAGGAAGGTAGAGAACAAGAAGAAAAAAGAAATGATAAGAAAAAAATATTTGAAAATGATATATCTAATAAGGGATTAAGATCCAAAAATATAAAGAATACAATTCAACACTCAAAAAATGAATAACCCAATTAAAAAATGGGCACAATAACTTGAATAGACATTTTTCCAAAGAAGACATACAGATGGCCAACAGTCACATGAAAAGAAATTCCACATCACTCATCACCAAGGAAATGCAAAAAAAAACAAAACAAAACAAAACACAAAGACCTACCACCTCACACCTGTGAAAATGGCTCAGATAAAAAACACACAAGAAATAACAAGTTTTGGCAAGGATGTAGAGAAAAAGAAGCCCTCAGTGCCCTGTTGGTGGGAATGCAAATATCTGTAACCCACTGCAGAAAACTCGGTATAGACGTTCCTCAAAATGTTAAAAACAGAATTACCAATATGATTCAATAATTACACTACTGGGTATTTACCCAAAGAAGATGAAAACACTAATTCAAAAAGATATATGCACCCCTATGTTTAATGCAGCATTATTTGTGGATGTCAAGTGTCCATCCAGAGATGAATGGATGAAGAAGCAGTGTGTATATACAATGGAATATTACTCAGCCACAAAAAAGAATAAAATCTTATTATTTGCAACAACATGGATGGATCTAGAGAATTTAATGCTAAGTGAAATAAGTCAGAGAAAGACAAATGCCAGATGATTTCACTTATATGTGGAATTTGAGAAACAAAGGAAAAAAGAGACCACCACCAACAAAACCAAACTCAAATTCAGAGAACAAACTGGTGGTTTCCAAAGGGGAAGTGCATAGAGAGGGGGTGATATAGATTAAGGGGATTAAGAGAACACTTACCTTGATGAGCACTGAATAATGTACAGAATTGTTAAATCATTATATTGTACAGCTGAACCTAATTCAACACTATATGTTAATTATACTTAAATTGAAAAAAAAAGATACTACCTAGAAAAAGTGTGAATCTGAAAGGATTACTTCAGCATTAAGACCAGTGACAACCTTATTCCCTTTTTAAATAGGGTAATTGTAAAGATAAATCAGGAGGAAGCTATATATTTCACACTTACCAATGTACTTGGGTTTTTTTTTTTTGAGAGAGAGAGAGTGTGTGTGTGTGTGTGTAAGCGGGAAGGGAGGTAGGAGGAGGGGCTGAGGGAGAGACAGAATGAGCCAGCATGGAGCCCGACCTAGGGCTCAATTCCACAACCCCAAGATCAAGACCTGAACAGAAACCAAGAGTTGGACACTTAACCAACTGAGCCACTCACGTGCCCCATCCCAAATTTCTGAAGGCTAGAAGTCCAAGGTCAAAGTGTCGGCAAGGAGGTTCCCTTTGAGGATTTCTATCTTGTGGCAATCTTTCTGTCTACTGTCTCTAAATTTCATTTGTTTTTTAGTAATCTCAACACCAAATGTGAGGCTTGAACTCACAACCCTAAGACCAAGAGTCATATGATCCTTCCACTGAGCCAGCCAGGGCCCCTAAATTTCTTTTTAACAAAGGTACCACCCACATTGGATGAGAGGCTTACTGTACTCCAGTATGACCTCATGTTAACTAGCTTCATCTGCCATGACACTATACCCAAATAAAGTCACATTCTGAGGTACTGGGCATTAGAACTTCAGTATGATTTTTTTAGGTGACACAATTCAACCCATAACAGCTGGCTTTTTCCCACCATTCAAGTATCAGCCCAAGTATTACCTCCACAGAGAGTCCTGTCCTCACCAGCCAATTGAAAGTGGCTCTCCCACAGGCACTAGACACTCTATGCCCTTGCCCTATTTTATTTTCTTCATATACTTACCGCTCCCAGAAATTATCCTACCTGTTCATTTGGTTTCGGTCTGTCTCTCCACACTAGAATGTAAACCCTACAAAATCAGGGACTCTGTTTTGTCTATTTATCTCCAGGGCCTACAGCCATGCCTGACACATGGTGATGGGTCTATCAGTATCAGCTGAATGAATGAAAACATGCTTTAAATAAAGATCACTTGTCCATTCATAAATATAATACCAGAGATAGTCACAGCTAGGAACGAAAACCAAGCAAGGTAAGAGGACAGACTTTGAATAGGGTAGTGGGGAAGGCTTCTGAGATGCAACCATGAAGCAAACCAGAGTGGTTTCAAAGACAGCACGGTCGACAGGGTGACTGATGCGAGTTCCAGGCATGACCAAGACGTGAGGAAGTGGAGGGCCAGCAGTGAGGAGGCGTGCCAGAAAGGAAGCTGAAAGTGAAGGCATCTGCATTTACCACTCTCTGTCTGGATCTTCAGCTTACAAAGCACTTTGATATTCCAGGCCAAATAAAGTTCTTCCCTTATTCATGAAGTTTCCACAAGAGTCCTGAACCCCTCCCTCTCCGCCCCCTGGGCATTTTGTTGTTACTTCTACTATAGCATCTCCAGCATTTCTATGGAACTGCAAGTTTTCCATTTCACATGCCTCTTGCTTCCTCCAGTGAGCTCCTTGAGGGCAGGGACCCCAAAAGTTACTAAGTAGATGTTGAAGGAAGGGAACTCCTGGCTGGTTCTGCCCCTTCTGCCACACAGACCAGTGTTTCCCATTTAAAAACAAGGCTTGGGGCACCTGGGTGGCTCGGTGGGTTGAGCCTCTGCCTTCAGCTCAGGTCATGATCTTGGGGTCCTGCGATCAAGCCCCGAATCAGGCTCTCTGCTCAGTGGGGAGCCTACTTCACCCCTCCCCACCCCCCGCCTGCTGCTCTGCCTACTTGTGATCTCTCTCTCTCTCTGTCAAATAAATAAATAAAATCTTTAAATAAAAAACAAACAAACAAAAAAACAAAGCTTTCGGGCATGACCTCACACAAAATGGCATAGCAAGAAGCTCTAGGAGTCATCCCTCCACCGAGGTGGCAGGAGTGACTGGAACCTAACGGACACTTAGGACAAGGAGGGCACGTGTGCTGAAACAGAGGTTGCCGACCTTTCCTAAATGAGCCGTGTGGTTCGTGAAGCTCTACTGCCCCCATTCTCCAGCCGCCCCACACAGCGGTGGGTGCAGGGGATGCAGCTCATATTCCCAGGATGGTGGCTGGTGCCAGGGCGGGCAGTGAGGATCTTGTCTTCAAGCAGCTTGGGGTTGTGCATTTTGGTTGGAGAGCCTGTGTCTGTCACCGTTGTTACCAGAGGACATAAACTCCCGTGTTGCTACCCAGAAAGCCAAAATGTTTAGCCACGTGAGATTTAAACATTTAGTCATTCCCCCCAACAAAGCCTGAGTAGCTTTTATGTGCCAGGCACTGAAGACACAGGAATAAACAAGACAGACAAAAACCGCAGTTCACATTCTGATAGGGTAAGTGACAGGTCACTAAAGCACGGAGAGAGTGGAAGCAGGAAGGGGTGTAGTGCTCTTGCCTTGAGTCCCTCCAGGCCCCTCTGATTCGGCACTACATTATTTTTTTTTAAATATTTTATTTATTTATTTGTCAGAGAGGAGAGACACAGAGAGCACACAAGCAGGCAGAGAGGCGGAGAGAGAAGCAGGCTCCCGGACGAGCAAGGAGCCCATGCGGGACTCGATCCCAGGACTCTGGGATCAGGACCCGAGCCGAAGGCAGCGGCTTAACCCACTGAGCCACCCAGGCGTCCCATTATTATATCACACTTTATTCATGCTGTGTCTCCTGACTGAATGGTACACACCATGCAAGTTAATTCCTTGGGTCTCTGGTGGCTTCTTATCACCCTAACACCCAGGCCAGAGACCCAGGAGCCAAACTCTTGGTCATGTTCAGAGACAATCACATAATATCTACAACAGCAAAGATGGTATTTTTGTCTCTTCATTTAATTAGAGCTAGGTACCTTGGTTTTTTGGGGGGGGTAGTTGGTTTTTTTAAATTATTTTTATTAATATATAATGTATTATTTGCCCCAGGGGTACAGGTCTGTGAATCATCAGGCTTACACATTTCACAGCACTCACCCTGCACATACCCTCCCCAATGTCCATAACCCAACCACCTTCTCCCGGCCCCCCTCCCCCTGGCAACCCTCAGTTTGTTTTGTGAGATTAAGAGTCTCTTATGGTTTGTCTCCCTCCCGATCCCATCTTGTTTCATTTTTTCCTTCCCTACCCTCACAACCCCCTGCCCTGCCTCTCAAATGCTCATATCAGAGAGACCGTATGATAATTGTCTTTCTCTGATTAACTTATCTCACTCAGCATAATACTCTCTAGTTCCATCCACATCGTTGCAAATGGCAAGATTTCATTTCTTTTGATGGCTGCATAGTATTCCATTGTGTGTGTGTGTGTGTGTGTGTGTGTGTGTGTGTGTGTGAGAGAGAGAGAGAGAGAGAGAGAGAGAGATGAGAGATACGATTTAACTAGATTCCTGCCTGAGGGAGAAGGCAAAACCACTGTCCTCCAAAAGCTGACTTCCTGATGTGCATCTTAGTTGGACAAGTCATTCAGACTATCTGAGTGTATTTCCTGGTCTGGTAAGTGGGGAGAGTAATGCACACCTCTCATGGTCGTGGGACTGAGCCCCAGCATCAGGTTCCATGCTCAGCGCAGAGTCTACTTGTGATTCTCTCTCCTTCTGCCCCTCCTGCTTGTGTTCTATCTCTGAAATAAATAAATCTTTAAAAAGAAAAGAAAAAACTTCCCAACACTCCTTTCAACCAATCATTTTATTGAAATAGCATGATTACCTGTGAAATCATACAACCCAACAGATAAGTATCTTATTATCATAGCACACCAAGCAGCAAAGCAGATTTGGAGGTCAGGGGAAGCATTTTCCAGGTTATAGTAAGGGTCTGGGTTGGCTGCTAGATCTGGCTTCCCTAGGAGACCAGAGCCCTGCCTACCAACTTGAAATGGATCTTTGTGTAGAACTTCCCAGGGAGACGCTGCCTCCTCCCCCTTCTCTCCCTCCCTCCCCACTCCCTTTTTCCTTTAAAGCTGATTCAGCCAAGGGAAGCAAGGGCTTTGTAGCCAGGGTCTCATTTTTCATCATAGGAGCATTCTTCCTACATGGCTTTCTTCTCTTCAGTTGCATTAGGAACAGCATGTGATTCTTTCTCCTTGATAATCCCTCTCCCCAGCATCTTAGAAGCCTGAGTTCAAGAGCAGCATGATGCTACCCCCGAAAGCTGACTACTTTGGGTGAAATCAAGCAAGGGCTGCAGAACAACTCAAAAGTCATCTGGTGGACCCATTATGTTACGAGACAGAAGTCAGAAAGACCAAGTGTGTTCTCAGGTACATGTGGACTTTGAAAAGCCAAAGCTATAGGAAAAGAGAGCAGAAAAGTAGTTACCAAAGGCTGGGGAGAGGTTGGTCAAGGTACAAATTTCCAGCTATAAGATGAACAAATTCTGGGGATCTATGGTACAACACAGTGACTATATCAAACAGTGCCATATTATATAATTGAAAGTTATTGAGAGTAGATCTTAAATGTTAACACCACACACACACAAAGTCATTGTGTGAGGTGATGGAAGTGTTAACTAACCTTATTTTGGCAATCATTTTGCAACACATACGCTTATCAATTCATCACACTGTACACCTTAAATTTACATGTTACATGTCAATCATATCTCAATAAAGCTGGGGGGGGGACATCTAAGACCCATGGCTTCTCCCTAGCTTTTTGTGCCATGGCAGCCTACAAACCTCTTCTCTTTCACTTTTTAAAATAAAATGCAACAAGCCACTTTCATGTCACAGCCTAAGAAATGACAACTGTTTGGAGGATTACACCCCTTCTCCACTTGATGACATCTCGGTGGGGACAGGGATAGGGGCTCAGTCATCTTTGCACTCCTAACATCAAACATAGAAACTGGCCCAAGAATAGATTGTTGAAAAAATGTTAGGTAAATTCCATTTTCATAGCATCTACTGATGTCTAAAACTTCCAAATTAGAAGTTATAAAATGTATGCTAGATATCTTAAGAATAAATTAATTGCAAAATCAGTTATGTGCTACATACTACCTGGGATTTTATGAAAATTAGGACTGTCTCAAAATTAAAGACAATGTAGGGGCACCTGGGTGGCTCAGTGGGTTAAAGCCTCTGCCTTCGGCTCAGGTCATGGTCCCAGGGTCCTGGGATCGAGCCCCACATTGGGCTCTCTGTTCAGCGGGGAGCCTGCTTCCCCCTCTTTCTCTGCCTCCCTCTCTGCCTGCTTGTGATCTCTGTCAAATAAATAAATAAATAAATCTTAAAAAAAAATTAAAGACAGCAGCAAAAAAAAAAAAAATTAAAGACAATGTACTATAAAATAAGCTTTGTTATTCAGTGGTATGAACACAGACCCAATCATTAATTCTAGCCCTCACTATTATCGAGTACCTCAGTATCTTCCCATTTTAGAGTCGGAAACGCAACAACTACCTCACTGCACTTTTGTGAAGATTAAATGAGCTAACACATTTGTAATACTTAGAACAGGGCCTGGCAGAGGGTGACCACTTACAAAATGCTAGCTATTACCGTCACTGTTGTTATCAAGTGCTGCCCTGTCCAACATTATTACGTTAAATAGAAGCTCATTTAGTTAATCTGCCCAGGAAAGTATTAACAGAAGCAAGACACAAATAAAATCCATGGCCCAGACAATAAAATCTCCTCAGGGCTTCAGATGTCTTCTAAAAGCCATTAGCAGATACTCATCATTCAAGAATTGCCCATAAATTGCTTACTTCTTAGAATGTGATTGTACCTTGAAGCAGGACTATATATTTAGTAGATTCTAAATGTAAGCCAGAAAGAACTGAATTAGCAGCTTCACTAAAAAGTTCCTTAAAAAAAAAAAAAAATGCAGACAACATTTCCTACCTTCTCTTCAGGCCAGATGACGTTCCTGATTCCGTAAACTTTGGGGCGCCTTTATCTGAAAAGGGCCTGTGAGTTTATGAAAGCTTCGAATGACCAACATCTGGGTTAAAAATAATCACGAGAAACAAAAACTGAGAAACGGAAAGCAGAAGTAGGCCCCAGCTGGCCCCGCTTGCGCTCTCCCACAGCGGCCACTGTCCTGTTTCTCCGACACCATCCTTCAGTCTGGCAATCCCTAACGGGTGTCTGCTGACCACTGATCCCTATACAAGGGTTCCGGGGGCAGGTCGGTTCCCCTCCTGGAAAGCCACCACGCCCACCAACATACCCAGGGTCCTGAGCTTCTTCCAGAAGAAACCCACTGAGCCGCGTTTCACTTACTGTTTGAAAACTTAACCATAGACTCCCTTCCCCAAGGCACTTTACTAGAACCCAGGTTTTGGAAACGCTGACAGTCTAAAATCAATCACTTCTTTCTACTGAGGAATGATGACTAACTAGGTTCATTCACCTGATCTGGAGGAGTCGGAGTGAATGAACACTTACTGAAGTCAACACTTACCTGAGAGCAGGTGGGAAAGAAGGTGAACCCTATGTACACCCACGGCCCCTCATTCAATGCATGAGCTCATGTCTTGGATCAAGTCAAAAAGAAACTATCCTCAAGATCCAGCGGGGAAGACGCCCGTAAATTCTAGGAATGGCTTATGGGGAGCATGATTTCCAGATTTGCAGGCTCAGAGAAAGATGTAAGAGCAAATCTGTCAACAAAAGGAATTTAATCCTCCTATAGTTTTTAAAAGGGTTTTATTTACTTGAGAGAGAAGAAGAGAGAGTGTGTGAACATGAGCAGTAGGGAGAGGTAGAGGGGGAGGGAGAGAGAGAGAATCTCAAACAGACTCCCCACTGAGCTTGGAGCCTGACATGGGACTCAGTCTCATGACTCTGAGATCATGACCTGAGACAAAATCAAGAGTCAAGATGTCTAGCTGAATAAGCCACGCAGGCACCCATCTCCTAATGTGTTTGTTTGTTTTTTTTAAGTCAAGGAGAAGAAGGCAGGTACACTGCAATTTAATTAGAATATGTCCAAAGTCATCAGGAAGAAATCTAGTGATGTCAGTTTAATGGGGTCACAAACAAAAAGGAATGTTCAGAGGTTCTTTGTCAAACTATCTGTAAAGACTCCAATCTCAAACATTATCTTAATTCTGTGACTGGGAAAAAAATTCCAGAATCCTAAATATCTGTTTGTAATATAGATTCCATTTTTTTCCTAGCACCTGATACATCATAGAAAATTCGGGATATGGGGAAGCATCTTTCCTTCCCTTAGATCACAATGATATTCACGCAACCATCACTGCCCCAAAGGAACCCCCTGCTGGCCTTCCTAATGACCACACGTACTACGAAGGCACAGCATCAGCAGGGAGGAAGCTGACATTTCTGAAAGAACAGCAAGAACACAGAATAAAACCATCCTGGGCTATGTAATTCCCTGTTTCTCAGGATTCTAAACCACTCAGGATCTTGAGCTTGACATCCTCTAAGTAGAGCAGAAGAGGGGCTGGGAAAGGACTGCTTAGCTGAGGTGAGAGAAAAGCCTTATTTTGCGGGCTCTGCAGTTGAACAGAAAGCCCATAAAATTGTCCAAACATTTTGCTCCAGCGCTGTCCAACTGAACTTTCAATGACAATCAAAATGTTCTGAACAAAGAGTGTTCAATATGGTAGCCACTAGACACGTGTGGCTATTCAGTACCTGAAACATAACTAGTACAACTGAGGAACTAAATTTTTTATTTTAATTTAACTTAAATAATCACATGTGGCCTGTGGCTATTGTATTAGACGGTACAACTAGCTTATATGCTTAATGTCCCATGAACATGAATTCCACAAAAATGGAGATGGTCAGGGACCAAGGAAGATTTTCTGGAGGTTCTGGGAAATGGACTATCTGACTTATCTAAGGAAGCAAGGAAGAATCAAGTCTAATATCTTTAATATCTCATGAATCATGAGATGGCTAAAAGACAAGCATCACTCCCATCTTACTAAGTGGAGAAACTGAGATATAAATTCACTTAATTGATATAAACAATAATTACTACTTGTGGAATCTCTCCATGTACATAGGTTTTATATGCAATCTTTATAGCAATCCTCCAAGGTAAACATTACTGTCCCTCTTTTTCTGGTACAGAAACTGAGGTTCAAGAAGGTTGATTGCTTAGGAAAAGCCATATAACAAGTGAAGCCAAGATTTGAACTCAGACCTATTTTTAAAGCCCAGACAAATGATAACTTAGCAAAGACCAATTTTTCTTTCTTGATTTAATCTAAGGTCTTTTTAAAGATTTATTTATTTATTTGAGGGTGACAGAGAGAGTGCACATGCACACTTGAGTTGGGGGGGAGGGCTGAGGGAGAGAATCTCAAGCAGACTTCTCACTGAGCACAGAGCTAAAGCAGAGCCCACTCCAGGCAGATCTCACAACCCAAGAGATCGCGACCTCAGCCAAAACCAAGAATTGGAAGCTCAACCAAATGAGCCACCAGGCGCCCAAGTCAACAAGTATTTTTTGAGCCTTTGTTATATGCCCAACACCATGTTAAGTGCATGGGAGGAGGGAATGCAAAGATAAGGAAGGAAAACCATCAATATCACTGAACCTCAGAGTTGTGTGGGCTTGCTATTCTTCTCTGACAAAGGACATGAATTATTCAATTACTCACAGCTAGCTCCTCTTGTATATTATAGCAATCAACTGGCCCGGACTAAAAAACAAGCTAATATTTTTAGCACTTCAAAAACACACAGAACCAAAGCACATGTGCCAAGTGAAAAAAAATGATAAATTAGACTTCATCATAATTAAAACTCTTATGCACCAAAAGACATCATCAATAAAATGAAAAGATAATCCACAGCATGGGAGGAAGTAACAGCAGATCGTATATTTGACAAGGGACTTGTATCCAAACTGTATTTAAAAAAAAAACCACAGAAGTCTTACAATGCAATAATAAAAAGACAAATCAGCTGCACACATTTTTGCATGGACATATGTGTCCATTTCTTTTCGGTCTAGGAGTGGACTACTGGACCGTACAGTACTTCTATGTTTAGGACTTTGAGGAGGTGCCAAACCATTAGCAAAGTGGCTGGGCCGTGCGGCAATCCCAGCAGCAGGGTACGAGGGCTCAAATCTCCCCGCAACCTGACCAGTACTTGTCATTGTCCAGCTTTTATCTTAGCCATTTCTTGTTGGTACGAAATGATATCTCCTTAGGATTTAATACACATTTTCCTAACCATCAGTGATGCTGAACATCATTTCATATGTTTACTGACCATTCATAAATCTTCTTTGGAGAAACGCCTTTTAGTGTCCTTTTAGTTTAGATATATTCATTACATAAGTTATGTTCAGTTCAAAGAAACATAATGCAGAGGAAAGACAAATTTTCTTTTTCTTCTGTTTTGAAGCTCTATACACCCAGACTCTCTTGTAACGTGCCTGGAGGCTGAAGGTGGGGACTGTGGGCTCACCTGTGTCTAAAGCCCAGCTCTCCTACTTCGAGGTGACCTGGAGCAAGTGACTTAATCCGAGCTTCAGTTTCTCGTTCCTGCAAAACCCGATCCAATTCACACACACCACAGAGCTGTTTACATGAGCCCACTACCCAGCACATGGCAAATACTCCACAAACACTCACGTTATTGTTTTTATCACCAACATACCATCATCACTATCCCTGCAACCCCAGCTCCTGCAGGAAGCTTGAAAACATCATGATCATACGTGTATGTTTTCCATGTACATTCAGTGATTCTAACTGTTCTCCTCAATTTAATTCAGACTCCCATTGCCTGAATATAACCAGGGCTCCTTATAATCCCTACTCATTACCTTAGGGACTTAGACTTTGAAATAAGATCCCCAATTTTTCACTGGCTAGAACAAATGCTACACTATCCCCTGGCAAAAGTGAGTCAACAATAGAAAAAGCATTTTTTAAGTAGGTACATTTCTGTGGTTTGTTTCTAGAAGAACTGAATGAGCCAGAAAATGTCAGCATCTCCTCAGAGACGCCTGGTAAATAAAGGGGAATAACACTGGAAAAACGAAACTGCCTGCCAGAGGAGC
Source organism: Taxidea taxus jeffersonii (assembly GCA_003697995.1). Taxonomy (NCBI): domain Eukaryota; kingdom Metazoa; phylum Chordata; class Mammalia; order Carnivora; family Mustelidae; genus Taxidea; species Taxidea taxus. The sequence goes on from ML109937.1 coordinate 13,316, forward strand.
TGGCCCAGCAGCACGATGACTAGGTCCCAAGCCAGAGAATCGCCAACGTCCACACAGCAGAGCAAGGGGTTAGGGGACAGCAACCAAGTTCAGAAAAACCTCCTTTTATTAAGTCTATATGAAAAAAGGAAAAGAAAGTGCACAGGACTGAACTCTACTCTGTAAGACAAATATCGGGCTCTCCTTTTCCTTCTGCCAGGCGGAGGTGGTGGAACAAGACTCTGGAAAAATATCTGGGGTTCCAGGTGGACCACACCTCATCACCAATGACCGGCCAAGTACAGTGGTGACCTCTGGCTTGCCTGGCCCATGTCGTCCCCCTAAAGAACCCAGATCTTCCAATACGTCCTTCCAGCCACACATCTCAGAGAACACCTGGGAAGGGGCTCATCAGCCACAAAAGCCCCAAACCTCAAAATACTCAAAGGAAGTATGTCACGGGATTTACCTGTCACAAGGACCTCTTTTAGCCTCCAAGGAAACGTCACAGCCCTTGTGGGGACTTCTCCTGGGCACTACCTACCTCCTGCTCAGTAAAATACCGAGAAAAACAACTTCTTCACAGGAATGTGTACTGGGGTCAAACAGATGTGCCCCCGAAATCTGAGGGTATAGCAATGCCCCCATCATTCTGCGTCTGTCTTGGAATGCTGCCTCTGTTCTGCTTCTTCCACAATAAATGCTTGAGAGCTGAGAAGGCCCACAGCCAGAGAGAAGAAATAACTTACCAAAGGTCACAGAGCTCAGAAGTGGCCAAGCCAAGGCTCAACACACAGCTTTAGCCATAAAAACAGGAAAGTACTGTTGTTCTGGATTACAATCCACTCTCTCCATTAGAGAGTATGTCCCTGACCTGGAAAGGAAGTGCTCACAAGGGGAACATCAAGGGAATTAGGAATATGGACCTGAGCCAATAACAAGATTCAAATCCAGTTCTGTCCCTTACCAAAATGTGTGACATCAGAGAAGTTCCTAAACCTCGGTTTCCTCATCCATCATAAGAGGCTGATTAAGGTACCAACCCTGTCAACTATTCCAAGGACGAATGGACAACATAGTTTCTAAAATAGGGTCTGCAGCACGCCTGGTGCCTCCCAGGGATCCAGCCCCATGTGGGGCTCCCTGCTCAGCAGGGAGCCAGCTTCTCCCTCTCCATCTGCCCCTCCCCCCACTCCTTTTCTCTCTCTCTCTCATAAACAAAACTTTTTAAAGATTAAAAAAAGTAAAATAGTGTCTGAAGGGGCGCCTGAGTGGTGCAGTCAGTTAAGCATCTAAGTTGATTTCGGCTCAGAAGGTGATTGCGGGGTCATGAGATCCAGCCCCTTGTTGGGCTCCACACTCAAGGAAGTCTGCTTGAGATTTCTCTCATGCCCTCTCCCTCTGCCTCTCCCCCCTGCTTGTGTGCTCTTTCTCAAATAAATAGATCTTTTAAAAAAAATAGTGTCTTATGTAAGTGCTATATAAAGCATCATCATCATCCTAAAACAGAGGGGAAATGAAAGTGAAAATGTTGGGGATTACATGAAAAAAGAAAGTGGGTGTGTGGTAATTAAATAAGTAGAATACCATTTAACTTAAAAAAACATACAGGGGTGCCTGTGTGACTCAGTGGGTTAAACCTCTGCCTTCGGCTCGAGTCGTGATCCCAGGGTCCTAGAATCGAGCCCCACGTAAGGCTCTCTGCTCGGTGGGGACTTCCTCCTCTCTCTCTCTCTGCCTGCCTCTCTGCCTACTTGTGATCTCTGTCAAATAAATGAATAAAATCTTAAAAAAAAATTTTTCAGGTGTAATGGACAGGGGTGACTCTTCCCTTCTCATAAGGTGTAATCATAACAGGAAACATCTCAATCCAACAAGTCACCCTGCAATAGAGGACTCTTAGAACCTATGATGACCTATGGGGTGACACTTTACAGATAGCTGCATGATCTTAAAGTACCTTTCCAAAATATTAATGTGAATAAAAATATTATTAATTACTGTGGTGATTTTAACATATGCCCACAGATCCTTTGATACTCCTCCCTCCAGGGGTGGAACTTAAATCCCCTCCCTCCTCATGCTGGATTCAGTGATTCTCTTCTAATGAAAAGATCATAGAAGGGGAAAAATAGTACTTTACAGTGGTGAAACCTGAAGACACTCCCCTATAACCAAGTGATCAAGGTTAACATCATCAGTGCTAAGTCATGTTCACAACATACACTCTCAGATATGACACAGTGAAAAGGGAATATCACCTCCCCTGTACGCTTCCCCAAAATCTGTAACCTATTTAATCGTAGACTAGAGAAACCCATTTCAACAGACATTCTACAAATCACCTAACCACTACTCTTGAAAATTGTCAAGGTCATATGAAGATAAAACTGTCCTAAGTTGAAGAAGAATAAGGAGGGATGACAATAAAATACAACATGAACCGGATCCTGGAACAGAAAAGAACACTAGTAGAAAAGCAGGGAAATCGGACTGAAGTCGGTAGGTAGTAACTGAAGTTAACAGCATGTACCAATGATTTCTTAGTTTTGATAAATGTGCCATGGTTATATAAAATGTTAATATTAGAGGAAGGCAAGTGAAGGATATACAAGAATTCCCAAAACTGTATTTGCAACTTTTCTGTAAGATTCTATTACTTCAAAATAAAAAAGTTTAGGGATGCCTGGGTGGCTCAGTTAGTTAAGTGTCCCACTCTTGATTTCAGCCTGGATCTTGATCTCAGGGTCATGAGTTCAAGCCCCATACTTGAGGGCTCCATACCCTACCAAAGTAGGTGTGGAGCCTACTTTTAAAAATAAATAAATAAATAAAAATGAATGCTTAAAAATGAAACAAACATGATGCTCCAGCATCATGTTAAGACGGATCATGCTTATGCTACGGGTTCCCTGGGTCCCCACAAAACTCCTAAGTGTGCCCCGTGGTCCCCAGTTTGAGAAGCATCACAGGATCTCTTGGTTATCTACCATTTACTAATGCCACAGCCGTGATGACTTCACATCAAGAAAGAATGACATGTATGATCCTAACTATTCAGTTGTCGTTAGCAAGGAAGTACCTTTCCTAAATTGCATTTCTATGACAAGCAAGATGGAAACAGAGATGGGTCTCTGGGCACGGTGAGGTTCCAGTCTGTTTCTCTGGCTGTGGTCCCATCACTCAGCACTTTGCCCAAGACCCACACAGGATGAGTTACTGACACATCCAAACGACAAATTCTGAGTATGCATCAATGTCAACTCATTTATAGAGAGGATTTCACTTTCTCCTCTATAAAACAGCTTCATTAATGCCTACTTCTACTTCAGAAGATAAGCTGTCACCAGTCTCTCAGCTACCCATGAGTGACAAGCTTAAATCTTCCCGACAACCTTGAAGGAAAGCATTTGAAAGTTCTCATCACCTAAATGTATGCCTTTTACTTCACAGTTTTCAGGACAGTAATGGTTCGCTTGTGATTAAAGAAAGACTCAAATCGATTTCAAGCAACAATGTCTTTGAATTCACTCCTACTTTGAATTATCATTATTTTCTCCATTGCGATTCTTTTCTAAAGATTCAATTTATTTTTGAATAAATGATACATGCACATGGCACAAAACTCATAAGCTACAAATAATATAAACTAAAATGTTTCCCTATCATCCCTATTCCTAAGATAGATTATAGATGACCCTCCCCAGTGACAACCATAGTCATCAGTAAATGGCACTGTCCTAAAAACACTGCTTGGTACCTTGCTTTTCTCCCTCTTCATGGTACATCTCAGACACTATTCCATAGAGAGCTGCCCTGTTGTTTTAAAAAAACTATATCATCGGGGCACCTGGGTGGCTCAGTGGGTTAATGCCTCCGCCTTCAGTTCAGATCATGATCCCAGGGTCCTGGGATCAAGCCCCGAATCGGGCTCTCTGCTCAGCGGGGAGCCTGCTTCCTCCTCTCTCTCTGACTGCCTCTCTGCCTACTTGTGATCTCTGTCTGTCAAATGAATAAATAAAATCTTAAAAATAAATAAATAATTAAATAATTAAAAAACTGTATCATATTCCGCTGTATGGCCATGCTATTATTTAACCAGTTCCTATCAATGAATATTCAGGTTGCTTCCAGTATTTTGGTATTTCAAACAGTGCTATTACAAGTAACTCTGTGCACAGGCCATTTTGCACAGATGCAAGCGTATCTGTAGAATAAATTCCAACAAGTGGATTGCTCAGTACTTTTAACTCAGACAGTGGATAACTGTGCCTTTGTAACTCGGACAGGTAACATCAAACCACCTTCCAGACACACAAGATCAGGAGCTGGCAAATTGTGATCCAGAGACCAATCCAGCCCATGAGCTAAAATGGTTTTGCATTTTTATAAGCGTTGTTGAAAAAAGGGGGAGGGAGGAGCGGAAGAGGAGAATATGTGACAGACCTTGTATGACCTGTGAGGCTTCAAACATTTACTGTGTGGACCCTCACAGAAAGTCAGCTGGTACCTCCTCTGGGCCAGTTTACACTCCCCCATTAGCAATGTCTGGCAGGGTTTCTCCGTTATTTCAGCTGTAATCTCTGGTCAAATTGAGATTTAAAGTAATGCTTCAGGTTTTGTTTCAGCTGAAGAAAAAGCTAAAGCATCTATAACGTGTATGCACTGGCACTGTGGTTTCTCCAGGCCAACACACAGCCTGCTCCATGATGCAAACATCAACTGACACTTGAGTGTGTCACCTCAATGGTCACAAGCGGCAAAAGAAGGTTAGAATCCCCAACTGTCAGAATTTTATTTATATATTATATATGTATATTTATTTATATTTATGGATTTTATGTGCCATTAAAATTCCAAAAACAATTTAAAGGATTAAAACAACATTACCAGCTTTTTATCTTGCCAAGTCATTAAAAGATAAAAACAATCCAAACACCATCCACTGTCACCATCACTTCAGGAAAGAGAGGAATTTAACACCAAAAAGTAGAACATGCTCAATCCTAGAAAACAAGGAGAATCCATTAAATTGAGTCCACTTAGCTTCATGACAAGCCAACCACAGTCATTTTTTTCCTGCCAATTTTGCCTCAGACTGAGGAAAATTCCATGTTAAACCTATGTTCGGGAACCAACCATTTTCTAAACAACCTAAAGCTTCCAAATTCAAATGACCTGCTCCAGATTCAGTTCTGGTGACAATAAATTCATGGCCAATTCAGAAAAAGAATTCAGGACTTCTGCCCCCCAGTCTCCTATCTTCTCCCTAATCCACCATTCCTCACGTGTCCAGAATCACAATACACACAGCACAACTGGTCCAACCAATACTCCAGCCTACTCACGGCCTCCCACATCTCACTGTCCTTGGGTCTTAGGTCTGATCTGCTCATGTCCTCATCCAAAATGTTTTTAGTCCTCTTCATGAGGGTAGGTATGCAACAAACAGCAGTGGAAAGCTTCCTCTATTCTGAATAGCTGGAAAATTGGACATTCATGTAGGCCCAAACAAAAACCATCTACCGCTGTCAGTGTGCCTCTCTCCTGTTGATCCTTATAGACAGCCTCTACCGCACTCTCTTCCTTGAAGCTGCCAGAGCCCAGCCTTTGCCGCAGCACCGGTGGTGGACAGGGAGAGGGGACTCTGGAAGAACATGCATGAGTTTTTGCCGGCACTTCAGAATTAATCGGTTGTGATGGCTCAACTTACATGTCAACTTGACTGGGCTAAAGGATGCTCAGAGATCTGATGCTTCTGGAGAGGATGAGCAGGGATCATCCAATCCACCAAGGGTCACAACAGAACAAAAAGGCAGAAGAAGGGCAAATTCGTGCTCTCTGTTGGAGCCAGGACATCCACCTTCTCCCTCTCTTGGACACAACATCGATAATCCCGATTCCCTGGATTTCAGACTCAGATCAAGACATACCATCAACCAATTACCAGGCTTTTGGACTTAGACTGAGTTACACCCCAGGCCTTCCTGGTTCTCCAGCCTGCAGACAGCAGGTTGTAGGACTTCTCAGCTCCATAAGTGCACGAGCCAACACCTTTAATAAACCTCCTCATACGTATATTTACACATAGCCTATTGGTTTTTTTCTCTGGAGAACCCTAATATGTCAGCTTTCCCTGAATTTCAGAGCCAAGGTAACTTCAATGGCTTCGATCCTGGAGAGAGAGAAACACGCCCATGTTTATATCATGTCCAAGTCCTTGTCTTCCTTTGCCCTACCTGGGCCCCTTTCATTCAATATTCTTTTTTCTGTGTGCCAGGCACTGCTGGTTTTCCCCTGTGTCTGCTTACCCATATCCTGATGTAACGTCAGCCTCCTGCTGCACCACCTGCTACATGGGCCCCAGACTCCTTCTGGTTCAGCTATGGCAGCCTCTGCCCCTTAGACAAGCCAGACCCTGGTCCTTGCCCTGTTGCCTCCAGCTGCCCCTCCAGCTAAAGCTCAAAGATGCTCAGGGCTGCAAAGCTTCCTGTAGTCCTTCCATCATCAAGAAAAGAATGCATTCGAGTCCATCAGCACTAACATTAACTTTAAAGATTTTTTAAAATTTATTTATTTGACAGAGATCAGAAATAGGCAGAGAGGTAGGCAGAGAGAGGGGGAAGCAGGCTCCCCACCAAGCAGAGGGCCTGATGCGAGGCTCGATCCCAGGACCTCAAGACCACGACCCAAGCCAAAGGCAGAGGCTCAACCCACTGAGCCACCCAGGTGCCGCACATTAACTTTAGTAAATACAATACTAGCTCAGCCCATTTTCAATTAAGATTTTAGCTTTCAGGGTGCCTGGGTGGCTCAGTCAGTTAAGCAACTGCCTTTGGCTCAGGTCATGATCTCAGGGGGCTGGGAATCTCACATCAGGCTCCCTGCTCACCTGGGAGTCAGCTTCTTCCTCTGCCCCTTGCCCTGCATCCCTACTCATGCTCCTTCTCCCTGCTTCCTCTCCCGCTGCTCCCCCCCTCAAATAAATGAATAAAATCTTAAAAAAAAAGATTTGAGCCTTCACACAGCAGGGCTTTAAAAGAAGTTTCGGGACTGAGAGCATGTCACTGGGAATGTACAACAGCTATTCGAGTGCACCAAACAGCAGGGCTTTTGCTGCCATTCAGGCGTTTTTCCCTCAAGTCTTCCTGTCACTCATAGTTCCAAAGCAAACAGAAAATAATTCCCTTCCCTCCCAACACCAAACTACTCCTTCCCCTCCCTTAACTACTACCACAGTTTTTATGCCCTTCTGAAGCATTTTCGTAAGGGCTGGAAATCCAAGAGAGAAACTAAGTAGCAGATGGAATTTTGGGTCTTTGTAGAATGGGCTGTGGTCAAAAACACACAAATTCTCACCACGAAATGAAACAGGCATCCCAAGGAGATGGGACACAGGGGAAGGGGATGTGATCTCTGCCGGTGCGTCATGCTTTCCTCAAAATGATCTCTTCCTGTTGTGGCAGCAGGCTCTGGCTAATATCATATCCTGCAAATCACCTCGGTCATGCCGATATGATTCAGTTATTTATCCCCCAGAACCACAGGATGTGGACTGATTTAGATTTGACATTTGGAGATGAATGAGGAAGCCAGTCCTACAGAATGCCTGTGTCCTTGCTGGGGTGCACGAAATCATCTTGCTTACAACATCAAGGTGTTAGCTTCCTGGCTTGGAGTTTACATGTGCCAGGCAATTTCCATTAAACAGATGAGACAGATGGCATGGTTCAAACAAGCCCTGAGAGTCATGCAACGGTAGAGGTAGGAGAAACCATCGAGGTTATAGGAAAAGCAGTGAGCTAAATGGACACATTAACAGAACAGTGACTACAACAGGGCGGACACGTCTACATAAAGGCAGCAAACGCGTACGTGTGGTTCCCACCTGGCTGGGCTTGTCACACCCCACATGGTTAGTGACTGTTCTCAAACACTCATTCACTCGTGCCTTCACTCATTCCACAAACGGTCACTGAGTGCTTCCTGGAGTTGGGCAGGAGTACTAAGCACTGGGGCTGTGATGGTGAACTAGCGATCCCTTCATGAAGCTCCGAGTCTAGCGTTTACAGCTTAGTTAACAAATAAAAATTTAACAGCTGCCCATTAAAAAAAATACCAAAGAGGTGGGGAAAGATGGAGGGGGGAAGCGACCACCGGTACCCTGGACAACTGAGAACGACCGTACACGGCTGACCGCTGACCACCACAACACGGGTCTGAACTGCACATGTCGCTTACAGATTCTTTTCAATAAATACTGTACTGTAAATGTGTTTTCCTTGTAATTTTCTGAATAAATTTTCTTTTCTCAAGCTTACTGTATTCCAGGAATACAGTATATAATACACGTAACGTACAAAATACGTGTTAACTATGTTACCAGTAAGGCTTCTGGTCAACAGTAGGCCAGCAGTAGTTTGGGGCAAAGTTACACACGGATTTCTGACTGTGTGAGATGTCAGCGCTCCTAACCCCCACGTTGTTCAAGGGTCAACCATAAATGGATTCTCAATTCACAAATAAGCAGACTTACCTGTAAGCAGTTCACTCATGAAAGGGTAACCAAAATAACAATCCTGCTCATTCAGAAAGTGTGGAGGACCAGCTCGTGCGCTAGTCACTGTATCGAAAGCTGGGTCACGAAAGTGACAACAGTCCCATCCTTACTGAGCTCACCATCAAGTGAGAAGGGGAGAAAACCAACAAAGTGCTTCTAGACAGCTGGCAAAGGCTTTAATGATGGGAAGGAGTTCTGAAGGAAGGGGGGCCGCGTGGGGGTGGGGCAGGTAATAAGGGGCTGGAAGGAGAGCAGCCCTGGAGACTCAGGAGGAGCCCTGATGAGGGAGGAAGGCAATGCCAGGCAGCCTCGGGGCTGGGGAGCTCACTTCAGATGGAGGGAACAACACGTACATTCTCAACTGAAAATAGTGCTTTCGGGGTGAACAGAAAGTGCATCTGGGCAGCAGCCAAAGATAAACCTAGAAAAGGAAACAGAAGCCACGCCTTAAAGGGCTCCAAATGCCCTGACAGGGGAGCTGGGCATTAGCTGGCAGGCGATGGAAAGCCCCCGCTGTATTTGCAGCAATGACTGGATGAAACGATTCCATTTGCCTGCTGCACCAGTACTCAGGCGGAGGTGACTACACGTCACCCATTTCTGAAGGTGTGGCTGCAGGGAGAAGACTGGAGGAAGGGGGAGTGGTCCAGGGGCACAATGACAGTACGGTGGCGGAAGGACAGAAATCATTTGTTCTTTCTAGTTTGATTCCAAATCTAAGAGAGTTTAAATGAAAATGAAAGAAACTTACCTAAAAAGAGGTCATACGTTACAACTCAGCCTGGTCTTTCCACTTAAATTTAAAAAAGAAAGAGAGAAAGAAAGAACAAAAAACTAGAAGCATATTACAAGAGGAATAAAACTGCTTGTGCCACAAGATGGGATCGGGAGGGAGACAAACCAAAAGAGACTCTTAATGTCATAAAACAAACTGAGGGCGGGTCGGGGGGAGAGGGGTTGGGAGTGGGTGGTGGGGTTACATTATATGTTTAAATAAAAAAAAGCTTAAATAAAAAATATATATATAACTATAAAAAAAAAACTGCTTGTGCCTTCTGACCTGGTAATTCTACTAAGGGATTCCTTAGAAAACAACCTAGATGAGAGAAAAATAACTCTCTTCAAAGACGTTTTTGTTTTTTGTTTTGTTTTTTTTAAAGATTTTATTTATTTATTTGTTAGAGAGAGAGAGAGCACAGGCAGACAGAGTGGCAGGCAGAGGCAGAGGGAGAAGCAGGCTCCCTGTGGAGCAAGGAGCCCGATGTGGGACTTGGTCCCAGGACGCTGGAATCATGACCTGAGCCGAAGGCAGCCGCTTAACCAACTGAGCCACCCAGGCGTCCCTTCAAAGACGTTTTTAAATGTACCATTCAAATAGCCAACAAATGAAAATAATCCAAACATATAAAAATAAGAGATGGTTTAAATCAAATGTCATCTGTCAACATGACTAAATATTACATAAATATTAAAATAACTATAGCCATACATGGGGATGTGTATGGAAAAACAAATCAGACTCCAAAATCTGACCCCTGCTCAACACAACACACATTTGAACTGCACAGGCCACTTACATACAGACATTTTTCAATTTGATTTGATACTGTAAACGTATTTTCTCTTGTGATTTAACATTTTTTTAAGATTTTATTTATTTATTTGACAGACAGAGATCTCAAGTAGGCAGAGAGACAGGCAGAGGGAGAAGAGGAAGCAGGCTCCCCACTGAGCAGAGAGCCCAATGCGGGGCTTGATCCCAGGACCCTGGGATCATGACCCAAGCCGAAAGCAGAGGGTTTAACCCACTGAGCCACCCAGGCACCCCTCTTTTAACATTTTAAAAAAGATTTTATGTATTTATTTGACAGAGAGAGGGAGAGAGAGAGCAAGCAAGGGGAGTGGCAGGCAAAGGGAGAGGGGGAAGCAGGCTCCCCATCGAGCAGGGAGCCCGATGTGGGGCTGGATCCCAGGACCCTGGAACCATGACCTGAGCCAAAGGCAGATGCTTAATAGACTGAGCCACCCGGGTGCCCCTTATGATTTTCTTGATAACATTTTCTTTTCTCTAGCTTACTTTATTGTAAGAATACATTATATAACACACATAGTATACAAAATATGTATTAATTGTTTATGTTATTGGTTAAGTTTTTGCGATTCAAAAGTTGCACACAGATTTTCAACTGCATGGGGGGAGGGAGTGTCAGGATCCCCTACATTGTTCAAGGTTCAGCCGTATACACAGTGACTACAACCATAAGTACCCACTATGTGCTTGGCCCAAGGTTATGTTCTGGGAATAAAAAAATAAGCCAGACATGGTCCCTGCCTCCAAGATCTCAGAGTCCAGTGGGAAAGCCAGACTGACGTTATTACAACAACATGAGGAGTTCTCAATGAATCTGGGCATCGTGAGAGCCCACAAGTGGACTTGCCCAACTTACGCAGCACACAGACATTAAAATTGTGGCAGAACTCAGTTACAAATCTGGACGACCCCAAACGTGTATTTGTTAATTCTGTCGGATTATCATGAACATGAAAAGAAAATGTAAAACTTAGGATGAAGAACACTCAAATCCATAAGAATGTCTGCAGGGAACCCCTGAAGAATCCTTGGACTTTGGTTTGAGAAACAAGATCTAAATGTAGGACGGTGGCAATGGGAGGGAAAGACAAAGATTCGCCCGGCGATATACATGTCCTGGTGAGGACTGAAGAAGAGAAAGTCAGAGATGATACCAAAGACTGAAGGCTCAGCTTCTGGAAGAATGGCAGTGGGGGTCCCCGAAATAAGAAACCTGAAAAGAAGATCCAGTTAGACTAAGAAATAAGTTCCGTTTTCGACACTGAGTTTGCGGAGCTTTGGAGAAAAGAAAGGTAGAAGTATTCAAGACTTTGCTGGAAATTTATCTCTGGAGAGGTGGAGCCAGAGACCCAGCATCCAGTCATCTTCTAGAGACAGCGGAAGCTAGAACTGGATGTTGAACAACAGGTATGAATGTATTTAACTTCTGTAAATGTAGAAGATACATCCCTTTTAGTCCCTCAAATATCTGTTAAGCATTTACTTACTTTCCAAGTAGTAGCTCCACCAAATTAATAAAATAATGGAATCATAAAAGAGAACTATAATTAATAAATTACAGAATTAAAGGGTCAGCTATACACAGAGTAGATCCATCAGCCTCCTATTTTTCCATAGAAAATATTCTCTTCTTTTAAAATGTAATTTGGAAATCCAATTGGGTTAATATAATCAACATGAAAGCTAACTTGTTCTCCAGTGATGTATTCATGACCATCTTGCCACCAAGTCCGTGAACTTAAAATAAGAACTATATGTAAATGTCTAACAAGATACCTGGAAAAATAGTAAATACCTAATGTTTGTGAAGGAATTTTCCAAGTAGGGGAATACTTAAGCATTAGGAAATTGCAAAGTTGTGTGTAAGTACACACGAAGGAGTTCTCCTGTTGAAAACAATCAGGGCTGCCAGTGGGGAGGCGGATGCTTTCACTCATTGAAATCTACAATTACTCCTATGTAAATCAGTGGCAATGCAGAAAATGTGAGAAATTCAGAATCAATTTATCTCTTTAGCACTACTGAGATTCTTTTTGTGTTTGTGATCTGTATGTGCCAACATTACAATTGAGTTATTTCCATAAATAATTTAAAAAACATTTTCAGTGATGAGTTTTGAGTAGCAAAACTGGAAAGGATATTGTCAATCTGTTGTACATTCATAGAGTGCTGAATTTCATGTTCTTTCGCAAATATGCTTCAATACACAGAAAAAAATGAAAACCACAAAGGGAGAACAAAAAGAGGAGAAACCGAATTCAGGTTCATACACTGGGTTGACATCAAAACACCTGCTGAAGCCGATATTCGCAAGAAGATAGAGTGAAGATAATTCTTGTTCTTCCCCACCTTCTCTCTTCTGATTTCCTTATTGCCTATAAAGACAAATGGCATGGGTTGTGGGGGGAGAATCTAAGCTAGGGTTAAGAGGGAAGTATATAGGGGCATCTGGATTGCTCAGTGAGTTGTGTCTGACTCTTGGTTTCCGCTCATGTCATGATCTCAGGGTCATGAGATCCAGCCCCATGTCGGGCTCCTCACTCAGCAGGGAGTCCTGGCTGGGGGTTCTCTCTCTGCCTCTCCTTTTGCCCTTCCACCTCCCCACTCTCTCTCTTTCTAAAATAAATAAATCTTAAAACAAAAAAAAAGGAGGGAAGTATATGGCTTCCTTAAATACATCAGCTGAAGCTCATGAACGAAACAAAGCCTCCAAAACACATAACTACCTAGGGAGCTATTAAAAGTATAGAGTTCTAGGGGCACCTAGGTGGCTCGGTGGGTTAAAGCCTCTGCCTTTGGCTCAGGTCATGATCCCAGGGTCCTGGGATTGAGCCTTGCATCCAGCTCTCTGCTCAGTGGGGAGCCTGCTTTCTCCTCTCTCTGCCTGCCTCTCTGCCTACTTGTGGTCTCTGTCAAATAAATAAAATTTTTAAAAAATCTAAAAGTATAGAGTTCTAGGCCCTCTCACAGAATTTCTGATTCAGGGAAATCTTTGCTTTTCCAAAGTTCTCCCAACCCCACCTACTCCCACCAACGATTCTAATAACCAGCCATGTTAGAGACCCATGAACAAGAGACTGCACTCAGACTTAGCAAATAGCAGTCATGGTTTCCATAAGGACAGCACTTTAGAGTCTACAGAAAGTGCCTTCACATAAACTATTTCAACCCCACTTGACAGATGAGGAAAATGAGGCTCAGAGAGGTCCAAGCTCACAACGCCTATAATTGTCAGACCTCATTTCAGATGCCGCAGTGTAATGCTGTCCCCACTACACCGTATTCGAGCACCAAATTTCTGAGCACTGGTGAACTCTCACCTCAACTTGGGTCTGATTTCCCAGAGGAGCCATGTAACCAACCAACCAACTAACTAACCAGCCAGTAACTGGTGCACCTGGACAATTCCTGCACCTGTCCATAGTTCAGGAAGACCATCTGCATCCTCATTAACCACTTTTCACTATATAAGCACTTAAAAAAATCTACTCAAAGGGAACTTTAGGGGTGCCTGGGTGGCTCAGTCATTAAGTGTGCTCAGGTCATAACCCCAAGGTCCTGGGATTGAGCCCTGCATGGTGCTCCCTGCTCAGCGGCAAGCCTGCTTCTCCCTCTCCCACTCCCCCTGCTTGTGCTTCCTCTCTCGCTATGTCTCTGTCAAATAAATAAATATTTTTTTAAAGGGAACTTTAATAAAGTTGCAGAATGCACAGCTTTTAACATTCTAATTTCATTTTATAACTTATAATGATAAATTATCTGAAGTTTAAGAAAATAAGCGTATCCACTTTTGCAAAGAAAGAAATGTCCATACTCTCACTAATTTCTGTGACTTTCTGCTGAATGTCAGTTGCTTTATTTTTATTTCAATGCATAATTCTAAGTTTCTAGTTAGTGTAACTTACCAGGAACCTCAAAGGACAGGAACAAAACTCTGCAATTGGGAAAGGGAGCCATGAACATAAAATTTTAAAAACTGGTAGGTATGTGAAACATCTATGAGGCAGCAAGTGAGACAGGCAGGGGGCTGAAATACCTTGGGTCTGGGATAGTTTTCGTGTTTTCTGTCCATGTAGCTCTGTGTAACTTACTGAATATGAGCTACAGCAGAAAAGGCTGGTTCACATACTAGAAAACAAATTGCAGACATACCTACAACACAGGGGAATCTCTACTTATAAATTAGGGCCCACAGGTCAAATCCAGCGACTTGTGTTTTTACCAGCCTACAAGTTAAGAATGGTTTTAACATTTTTAAATAATTGAAAGAAATCAGAAGAATAGTATTTTATGACCTGTGAACATTATATGAAGTTCAGATTTTGGTGTCCATAAATAAGGTTTTATTGGGACACAGCCATACTTACTCACCTATGGCTGTCTTCACACTATAATGGCAGAGTTAAGTAGTTGTGACAAGGGTCTGTATGACCTGTAAAGCCTAAAATATTTACTAACTGCCCTTCAAAGAAAAAGTTTGCTAATCCCTGCTTTAGGAGAGATGTTTGGTTGCTTCCTGAAAATGATCTTAATCTAGCCTTTGTTTGCTAACTGTGAAATAAAATACTGACCTTAGAATCATCTCAGATGTATTTTCTTTGACACTCCAGTCTAGATATCTCTGCCTGGTCCCATGACTGACCTGACACCATCCCTGTGGTTTCGTAATCCAGAAGTGAGGGCAGGGAAGGACTTCTGCACGTTTGGTTCCATTATTAGAATGACAGATGTATATAGACAGGCAGCCAGGCTTACTAATCCAGCAGGGCCCTCTGCATGCACCATGTGTGAGCCTTCCTTTCATTGAGGAATGGACAGCTCTCCCCTGTCAATAAATACTGTGGCCATTTTCCCAGCATTAATATTCAAAAATGGGAAATGCTACTTAGAAAGCATAATTCAAAGGAGAATGGCAGGAGCTGCTGTTGTCCCCCTTCCACTGAAGGCAGGAGGGTAGTCTATCAGAATCCAGACAGTTCTGGTCCATTACCAGCAGCCTAATTTCTGCCATTTTTTGAAGGCAACACGAATTATGAAGCATTTGCTGTTGTTGCACCAGTCAGCTATTTCGATTGTGAGGACACTTCAAACCTCGTAATTGAGACTGGAGAAAGTGGGAGTCTCACTCCTTTGAACTGCCTGTTATGTCACAGCTTGCTTGGCAGTAGGAATAAGAAAAATTCTCCATTAGGAAATTAATGTTTATAAATACCCTGGAAAGCCAAATAATAAAGCATAATGATTTAGAATAAACGTAACCACAGAGGCTTATTATTAACTTTGCAAGTACATATTTAAATTTTTTTAAAGATTTTATTTATTTATTTGATAGACAGAGATCACAAGTAGGCAGAGAGGCAGAGAGAGAGAGGAGGAAGCAGGGTCCCCGCTGAGAGGAGAGCCCGATGCGGGGCTCGATCCCACGACCCTGGAATCATGACCCGAGCCGAGGGCAGCGGCTTTAACCCACTGAGCCACCCAGGCGCCCCGCAAGTACATATTTTAATTTGTAGCTTTATCACACACAGATTGTTGATTCAACATTTTTTTAAAGGATTTGACATTAGGTTTTTGTTTTTCTTGTGTATGGTGGTCCAACACTTAAAGTATTTTGCTCACATTTCAAATAACACTTAATCCAGCAAAAAAAAAAAAAAAAAAAAAAGATGGTTTTGAAGAACCAGTGAAATATATACATATATGCAAAATGCTTAGCATGGTGCCTTGCATGTAACAAGTATTAAGTCATTTTTATATTATTTATTTTTATTTTTATTTTTTATTTGATAGAGACCACAGAAGCGGCAGAGAGGGGAGGGGAGAAGCAGGCTCCCTGCCGAGCAGAGAGCCCGATGCGGGACTCGATCCCAGGACACTGGGATCATGACCCGAGCCGAAGGCAGCGGCTCAACCCACTGAGCCACCCAGGCGTCCCAGTCATTTTTATATTATTAACAAAACATGCCAACAACTATGCTAGAGAAAGAAGTCTATTTTGAAGTAACACTAGTCTACAAAACAAAGATGTTCAAATGCATAGAGGACCTAACTTGAGGTGAACCCCTTGTCCTATTTCTAAGACTTAAGGCCCTAGTTATTTGCCAGATTTCAAAACACCTCACTGAACTATTTACCATTTGTGATCAGAATCCTCCAAGGTCAAGGCACCTGGGTAGCTCAGTCAGTTAAGTGTCCAACTCTTGATCTCTACTAAGGTCTTGATCTCAGGGGTCATGAGCTTGAGCACCACATTGGGCTCTTGCACTGGGTGTGGACTCTATTTAAGAAATATATATGTATGTTCAACCATCAGAGAACCACAAATTAAAACCATTTGAAACATTTCACTTCTGTCAGATCTGATCTGCAAATAAACTTAAAGTCCAACAGTACCACATGTTTGGTAAAAATATAGGCCATTCATAAATTGCTCATAAACCTCTGTAGAGGGAAGTATGGCAATACTGAGTTGAACTGACAGCATGCTCGCCCTCCAGCCCCCCTAATCTACCCCTACATCCCAGCACTCACAAACAAGCACATACATAAAATCATAGCAGCACTGTGTTGAAACAACCTAAATATATGGCAAAAACAGAAAGGACAATTTATGTGTGTAGTATTCCATTACATGAATATACTTAGCTCTAAAAAGCACGATGAGTTGCTGATATCAGATGGATAAATCTTGTATACAACGTAGAGCAAAAATCCTGTGTGTCTGTATATGTGTTGTGATATATACATATATAAAGCTTAAAGACGTGCAACATAACAGCATATCTTGCTCAAAGATATATGTATATGTAATAAAAGTATTAAAGTGCATAGATATGTTAAACTCAGGACAGAAGCTTCCTCTGCTTGGCAAGAAAGTGCTGGGAGAGTACCATCTCTACTGATTTTTTTCCTTTGTCTTAGGGTCTTTTGTTGAGGTATAATTTACATATAGTGATACAAATCTGCACTGTACAGGTCAGTGAGTCTGACTGACATATATGCCCATGTAAACCACAAAACTATCAAGAAGGATAACTTTTCCATCACCCCCAGAAAATTCTTTCATACCCCTTTCTAATCAGTCTCCACCAGCAACCACTATTTTGATTCCTATCACCATAATTTGATTTTCCTTTCATAAAAGCAGAACCATACAGTGTGTACTCTTTTGTGTCTCGTCTGAGATTCATTCATGTTCCTGCATAAACAGTAGTGTGTTCCTTTTTTTAAGATTTTATTTATTCAGAGAGGGAAAATATGCAAGTAGGGGAGAGACACAGGGAGAGGGAGGGAGAGAATCTCAAGCAGACTCCCTGCTGACCATGGACCCACTGCAAGGCAGGGCTCAATTCACAACCCTGAGATCATGACCTGAGCCAAAACCAAGAGTTGGATGCTTACTTGACTGAGCCACCTAAGTGCCCCTAGTCTGTTCCTTTTTATGGTTGAGTATTATGTATTCCATTTTGTAAATACACTACAGTTTCTCTTAGTAATTTTTTGACATCTTTTTTTTTAAGATTTTAATTTATTTATTTGACATATACAGATCACAGGTAGGCAGAGAGAGAGGAGGAAGCAGGCTCCCCGTCGAGCAGAGAGCCCAATGTGGGGCTTGATCCCAGGACCCTGGGATCATGACCTGAGCTGAAGGCAGAGGCTTTAACCTACTGAGCCACCCAGGCACCCCATTTTTTGACATCTTAATTTTATTTTTTTTTCAGTGTTTCAAGATTCATTGTTTACGTACCACACCCAGTGTTCCATGTGGTACGTGCCCTCCTCAGTACCCCCACCAGGCTCACCCCCCCACTGCCTGCCCCTCCAAAACCCTCAGTTTGTTTCTGAGTCCACAGTCTCTCATGCTTCGTCTCCCCCTCTGATTTCCCTCAGTTCACTTTTCCTTTCCTTCTCCTAATGTCCTCCGTGTTATTCCTTATGCTCCACAAGTAAGTGAAACCATATAATTGACTTTCTCTGCTTGACTTATTTCACTCAGCATAATCTCCTCCAGTCCCATCCATGCTGATACAAAAGCTGGGTATTCATCCTTTCTGATGGAGACATAATACTCCATTGTACATATGGACCATATCCTCTTTAGCCATTCGTCTGTTGAAGGGCATCTCGGCTCTTTGAACAGTTTGGCAATTGTAGCCAATGCTGCTATGAATATTGGGGTATATACAGGCCTTCTTTTCACTACATCTGTATTTTTGGGGTAAATACCCAGTATTTTAGTAATTTTTTATTTTTAAGTTGTGGTAGATACATGAATATCCATGTATTATTCTTCATGCCTTTTTATATTAATTTACTATATTAAATATTTCCCTTTTAAAAAGGTGTAGGTCACAGAGTGCTAGGGATTCTCTAGGACACAAACCTAAGGGTAAAGGAGCTGGGCTGGAGATTATGTATACTGTCAACTCTACTGGACACTGCAGATTCCAGTTTATGACCATAGACTTAGTGAATCAGCAGTTGAAGGTGTTGCTCAGAAGTCTGCATTTTAACAAGCTCCCCAAGTAATTCTTATGTACACGTTTTTTCCACATTTTATAAACCACTGTTTACAAATACGTTCTCTATGTATTCTCTGTGTTCTGTAACTCCAATAACTTCAATTATTATGCTATATGTCAATAATTCATAGGTTTATATCTTTAAGTTATAGTTTCTCCTAAACTATAGACCTCAAAACCATCTGCTATAGCTACCTCTACATGAACGGCCCACTGGTCCCCCAAACCCAACGTGTATGAAACAGAGGCAGTCTTCCCAAGTCCAACCCCCCCCCCCCCCCCGTTTTCCCTCCAGAGTTTTAGGACTCAGTTCACGGCACCACCATACACCTGGTTTTACCAAACCAGAAACCTGCAAGTCTGTCGTTCTGAAATCCTCCCCTCCCTTATCCTCCACATCCTATCAGTTACTAAGTGTTGGTTATTCTACTGCTGAGATATGTCTTGAAAAAGAACAGGTCTCTCCATTCCCTTACCATCTCCCTAGTCCAGGTCACCTGGATCACTGTAATGGCCTCCCAACCAGTCTCTCTGCCTCTGGTCTTGCCCCTCCAGCCCATTACCTACCTTGTGGCCAAAGGAACCTTCTGAAATAAACATCTCATTTTCAAAAATGTGCTTAGAAGCTTTTAATGGTTTTTATTGCCTTTGGGACACTCAACATGGCTTACGCGGCCTTTCATGATCTGACCTCTTGCTACCTTTCCAACCACAGCTCTCGCCATAACTCCCTTGCTCTCTAACCATTTAGCTATTCTGAATGCATCTCACATCCGTAATTGCGCCATTCCTCGCTCGCCTTTTATTCTACCTGGAATGCAGGTATTTCCCTGGCTGCCCTTCCTCATCCTTCAAGTCTCAGCTGAACAGTCACCTCCTCCAGAAGGCTTTTGTGAACCCCCCAGACTAGGTGAGGAATGCTCACTACAATACTAGCAACTCCTTTTCCCTTTGCAACAGATCATACCATCATTCCCAGAACTGTTCATCTGCTCAGACAGACTACAAACTCTGTGAGGTCAGGGCCATGCTCAGCATGCTCCCCCATGATGGATTCCTAGCACATAGTCTGAGGCCCATTTTAAGTATTTCTTTCATGACTGTTACCACATTACATTTAGTCTACATGCAAACAAAGCTTATCATAATAGCCTCAGTTATTTCCTTCTACTGAAGTTATGAATAATTCTAACTTCAGAAGATTATCTATTTTTTTTGAAGATTTCATTTATTTATTTGACAGAGAGAGATCACAAGTAGACAGAGGCGGCAGAGAGAGAGAGGGAAGCAGGCTCCCTGCTGAGCAGAGAGCCGGATGCGGGACTCGATCCCAGGATCCTGAGATCATGACCTGAACGGAAGGCAGCGGCTTAACCCACTGAGCCACCCAGGTGTCCCCAGAAGATTATCTATTATATACAACATTTATGGGGTGTCTGGGTGGCTCAGTGGGTTACAGCCTCTGCCTTCCACTCAGGTCATGATCTCAGAGTCCTGGGATGGAGCCCCGCATCAGGCTCTCTGCTCAGCAGGGAGCCTGCTTCCCCCTCTCTCTGTCTCTGCCTGCCTCTCTGTCTACTTGTGATCTCTGTCAAATAAATAAATAAAAATCTTAAAAAAAAAGTTTATATGCAACATTTATGTTTTATTCCCACACTGCTCTGGCAATCCTCATCTGCCACCAGAGTAAAAGTTCATCAAAAGGAGCAAGAACTGCATGTAAAAGAATTAAACTGAACTACTTGCTTTCACCGTTTACAAAAATAAACCCAAAATAAATCCAGTAAAGACCTAAATGTGAGACCTGAAATCATAAAAATCCTTGAAAAAAACAGGCAGTAATCTCTGACTCAGCTATAGCCACATTTTTCTAGATATGTCTCCTGAGGCAAGGGAAACAAAAGCAAAAATAAACTATTGGGACTGCACCAAAATAAAAGGCTTCTGCACAGTAAAGGAAACAATCAACAAAACTAAAAACCAGCCTACTGAATGGGAGAACATATTTGCAAATGACATGTCCAATAGAGGGTTAGCATCTAAAACATATAAAGCACTTATACAACACGACACCCAAAAAAACAAAAAATCCAATTTAAAAATAGTCAGAAGACATGAACAGATATTTCTCCAAACAAGACATCCTGATGGCCTGCAGACACATGAAAAGACACTCAACATCATCAAGGAAACACAAATCAAAATCACAATGAGATATCACCTCACACCTGTCAGAATGGCTGACATCAAGAACACAAGAAACATACAAGAAACAAGTATTGGTGAGGATGTGGAGAAAAAGGAACTCTTTTGCCCTGCTGGTGGGAGTGCAAACTGGTACAGCCACCATGAAAAACAGTACAGAGCTTCCTCACAAAGTTCAAAGTAAAACTAGACTACAATCCAGTACTCAGAACACTGATTTACCCAAATAATACAAAAACCCTAATTGAAAGGGACACATGCACTCCGGTGTTTACAGCAGCATTATTAACAATAACCAAATTATGGAAGCTGCTCAAGTGCGCATGGACTGATGAATGAATAAAGAAGATGTGGGGTGTGTATAAATACACACACATATAATGGACTATTATTCAGCTTAAGAAAGAATGAGATCTTGCCATTTACAATGACATGGATAAGCCTAGAGGGTATAATGCTAAGTGACGTCAGCCAGTTAAAGACAAATGCTGTATGATTTCACTCATATGTGGAATTTAGGAAACAAAACAAAAAAAGGGGAAAAAAATGAGAGAGACATAAACCAAGAAACAGGCTCCTAACTATAGAGAACAATCTGCTGGTTACCAGAGGGCAGCTGGGTGGGGGGATGGCGATGGGGGTGAGGGGGTTAAGACAGGTGAGGGGGGAGTAAAGAGTGCACTTATGATGGACGAGCACTGAGTAATGCCCAGAATTGTCGAATCACTATATTGTGCACCTGAAACTAATATAACACTGTACGTTAACTTACTGGAATTAAAATAATAAACTTTAAGGGGGGGGGGGAGCATGAAGTGGCAAGACCCAGAACCAGCCAGCTTGATTTTCAAACCTTAAATAAAAAGTCCCCATGTATTTTTCAACAATGTCACACCTCAGCTACAAGGGAGGCACAATGCTTGAAATCCTGTTAGGATTACAATGATTGAAGTGGACAAGCTTTTGGCAAAAGGAACAAGAGTTTAGGTTTTTTGTGCTGGGATTTTCCATCTAAGGCACAGCTGGGTACCCTCAGCTGCTGCCAAGGCTGGAGGCCCTGTGTGAATCCAACAGCACTTCACCTGGAGCAAAAGCTCTCAATTTTAAATCCCCATCCTTCCCTCCCACTTTTTGGGGGACATAAATATTAAAAACACAAATTCTGATGCCAGAATGTCTGGTTTAAAATCGCTGCTACATGATCTCCTAGTTACGGTATGCTGAGCAAACTACTTAGCCATTCAGTGTCTAACTTCCTCATTTGAAAATGGGAATAAAACAGCACTTATTTCATAGGTTTGTTGTGAGGATTAAATTTGTTAAATACACATAAGGCACTTAGAGTTAGGGCTCAGTAAGTGCTCAACATATCTAGAGGTATAGGAAATAGGTTTGGAGAAGAAAGGATGTGAGAACAGAAAAAATAGAAGGATTTCTATGTGCCATGTAATAATAATTGAGCAATTTGAATAGATTATCTTCCAAACCTCGGAAAAACCTTTAATGCAGGTTAACCACTCCAAGTTGCACAGCTCGTAAACAGCTGAGCTGGATTTGGATCCCTGAAGTCTGTCTCCAGAGACCAAGTCCTGAACCACTAAGAAAGAATGTTTCCCATCTTCACATCTGGCCCTTGGGGAATGGAATTCCCGGGGTTGTAAACGAGAAAGGGAAGCAAAAAGATGTACAGAATGGAAAGGAAGAAAGAATAAAATAAGGCCAGACACATCTATTTTCTCCATTTTAAAAAGGTAGAGTGACAAGTTTCCCTTCATCATCGCTTCACAGACATAACAGAGCCCATTACCTTCGGGGACACATTGTTTTGAATTAGTACCCTCGGTTGAAATCAAAATCACTGTTAAACACTTAGACTGACAGATCCTTCTCAGCCTAAATCCAAATGTGAAACGGAAATATGGGACATGACATCCAAGAGTGGGCAGGAGAGCAGTGGATGGCAGCTTTAGGGACACAGAAATCAGGCTCCTGTCTAGAATGGCCAGACAGGTGAGGCGCTCTAGAGGCAAACGCTAGAATCCAAATTCTTGTGGGACAAGACAAATTCTTCTGTCACAGCAGGAAAACAACTTAACATCCCTGAATGTCACTTTTTTCATCTACGAAACGGGAACAAGGACGTCAGCCTCTCCATGAATAACACCCTCCTCTCCACAGATAAAGAACTTTGATGCAGTGTTAAGAAGAATCAGAGAGACAGGCACCGTCACACATGGAGGTGTAAACTGAGGGTAATTAGGCAATCTCTCTCTCTCTCTTTTCAATTTAACACACTTACCATGTGCCAGGCACAATACTAGTCACTTTAAAAATATTAAGTTATTCAGGGCACCTGGGTGGCTCATGGGTTTAGCGTCTGCCTTTGGCTCAGGTCATCATCTCCGAGTCCTGGGATCCAGCCCCTGCCTCAGGGCTCCCTGCTCTTAGGCTCCCCACTCGGGCTTCTCCCTCTCTTTCTACCTACCCCCTTTGTGCACACACTCTCTTTCCCGAATAAATACAATCTTTTAAAAAATATACTAACTTATTCAATGTTTAGGGTGGACTGCAAAAGTGGCAGCAATGATTCCCTTCACTGTATCCTTGTCTTTGAAGAGTCCTCTCCCACACAGACTCTGAGCTTGGCCATGAGACTCCGGTCGGTGGGAAAACAGCAAATGTGGCTCAAGCAGATATGTGAAAAATGCCCGTGCTCTGGGGTTTGCCTTGCTGCTCTCTGAAACCCTGAGACCCACATAAAGAAGCCTGAGCTAACTGAAGGCCGCATGAGAGATCACATGCCATCCCATGAGGTCCCCACAGGCCAACTCATCTGTCAACTACCAGACATGTGGGTGAGGCTGGCCTACACCTCCAGCTACCAGCTGACCCACCACATGAGCACAGAAGCATGAAGAACCCAGCAGAGCTCGGCTGGATGGGCCCAGACAAGAAGAGCCACCCAGGCAGCCTACAGACTCATGAGCTAAGTAAAACAGAGTTTTAAGCCAGTAAGTTTTAGGGAGAGTTGTCATGCAACACAGACTAAGACAATGCTTATAGTAATCTTATTAGGTAGGTATTATTATGATTCCTATTTTACAAATCAGGCAACTGAGGCAAAAAGAAGTTGACTTGCACAGTTTGTAAATAGCAGCATTAAGACTCAACCGCAGAGGGGCGCCTGGGTGGCTCAGTGGGTTAAAGCCTTTGCCTTCAGCTCTGGTCATGATCCCAGGGTCCTGGGACTGAGACCCACATCTGGCTCCCTGCACAGCAGGGAGCCTGCTTCCTCCTCTCTCTCTCTGCCTGCCTCTCTGCCTACTTGTGATCTCTCTCTGTCAAATAAATAAAAAAATCTTAAAAAACAAAAAGACTCAACCGCAGGTAATCTGGCCCCAAGTCCATGCTATTACTTGGAGCTTTTATATATATCTAAATATATATTCTAAATATATATACATTTCTCCTCTGTATGTTCTCTATACTGTGCTGCTTCATCTAACAAAAGTAAATATTTTTTCCCATCAGTTGACTCAGAAATTAATCAGAGATATATTCACACACATGTAAAATCACATATGTGTAATATTGCTCCCTGCAGAGCTGCAGATAATAGCAAAAGACTAGTACAAACAGTCCTAGTACATCCATGTAAAGGCATCCCATATGCAGTCATACAAAGTACCGAACAGAAACAGCAACAAATACTGATCTTACGTACAGGGAACAAAAAGCAAAGTGCTGCACTTTTATGCTACATTTACAGTCATGTTCATGTATTTAAAAAAGGGGGGAAATATGAATATGTAACTGCCTGTATATGCACAGATTATTTCTGGAAGAACACAAGAAATGGGTTTAACACCAATTGCTTCTGGCGAAATGGAACCAGCTGGCTGGGCAATATGAGGAACAATTTTCACTACAAATATTTTCATATATTTTGAAATTTTATACTGTGTGAATGTATCACTTATTAATTTTAACTTAAAAGGCTGTTATGAACATGAAGGGTGATGATAAATGCCTGGCACAGAGAAAGCAGTCAGTCAACAGTAGCTACCATTATCATTCTTTTCCCACAAATGATTTCTAACCCTAATACAAATAATGTTTTAGAGTAGCCAACCCTGTGAAATTCCTGGCTTTGCACAGGGAAGAGCTCTTTGGAATGCAAGAATAAAGAAGGACACATTAGCTAGCTGTGAGGACAGCTGAAAGAAGAACCCAACACATGGTTCCCCCCGTGGTCATGACCTGAGGTCCAAAGCACTGGACACAGGGTAAAGCCCCCTTTCCGCCTCTCCTCGGAGAAACCCAATCATCGGGCATCCTCTGTGCTCCGACTTTGTACATTCTCTATGCGCCTTTTCTTTGATTCGGCAGCATCAGATGAAAGTAATTACTGTCTATTCTAACAGTGTGTCTGCCCTCCCTCTGCAGTTACCGATGTCCGACAGCTGAAATGCGGCCCACACACGTGAGCCATGCTGCTGAATTACCTGCTTCTCTAGAACCGGATGTGAGCTGGGGCAAGAGCAAGCAGTCGGCAGGCAGTGGACAGTACTGGCCAGAGCCAGGGCTCTGCAGTCTGGCAAACCTAGGTCCAAACCCCAACATCGACACTTAGCAGAGTGGCTGGAGCAAAAGACTCAACCTTTCAGAGCTTATTATTGCATCTATAAAATGGTGACGGACAGTTACTGTTCCACAGGACTCTTATGAACACATGTACCACAGTACCAAGGACACAATAAATGCTCACCAAATGTTAGCTATTTTCATTACCCTTGGGGGCCTTCCAACTGTGGTCCAACCTCTCCCTCCCCCTGCCCACACATCCCAACAAATAGCAACCTTCAGTGTACATTAAAGTATTCCCAACCCTCCCTTCCACATCAGCAACTTCAATGGACTCTACCTCCAAAATCCATCCAGTCTCCCCACCTCTCCATCACCCCTGCACACAAAGGTGGTCTCTCTTTACTCTGACCATCCCCATTCCATAATTCATTCTACACATGATAGCCAAGCAGATCTTCAAAAACGTAAACTAGATCATACCATTCTATTCCTCTGCTTAAAACTCTTTAAATAACATCCGTCTGCATTTAGGCTGAAATTAAGAATTCTCACCACAGCCAACAAAGCCCTCTAGAACTTGGTCCCGCTCTCTCTCTCTCTCTCTCTCTCTCCCACCCCACTTCATTCCACTGGCTCCACCCCGGGGGCACACTCCACTGCGCTTCAGCCTCAGTATCTTCTGTTCCTCACACAGGCCAACTCTGTTCCTGCCTCAGAGCCTTTGCACCTCATGTTCCTCAGTCTGGAACACTCTTTCCCCAAACCTTCACACAGCTGACTTCTTTTCATCATGTAATTCATAGTTCAAACAGCAATTCCCTAGAAATGTCTTCCCTGACCACGGAAACCAAAACAGCTTCACTCCCTGATTTACTCCCCATTTCAATATCCTGCTTTATTTTCTTTAGAGCACTTATCACGATCTAAAATTAATTGTGTATTTGTTTACTTCTTTATTGTCATTTTTCTCAACTACAATGTAGCCTCCAGGAGTACAAGGGTCTTTGGCCCTCACCTCCCCACTGCACTCCTAGAACTTGGAATGGTGCCTACACATAGTAGGTGCTTAATACATTTGCCTTACGGTGGTGGCAGAGGGGTTTAAAATGCAAAATGGGAGCTCCAGTTCCAGTGATTCTGATTTAAAAGGTCTGAAGTGCAGCTCAGGAATCTGTATATCTAGCAACCATCCATCTCTTTCATCCTAAAACGAGCAGGACACAAATCAGATTTTTAGTTATTATTTATTTATTTGAGAGAGAGAACACGAGAGAGAGTGTAAGCGGGGGTTGGGGGAGGGAAGGGGAGGGAAGAAGAGGGAGAAGCGGACTGGCCATTGAGCAGGGAGCCCAATAAGGGGCTCAATCCCAGGACCCTGAGATCATTACCTGAGCCAAAGGCTTAACCCAGTGAGTCACCCAGGTGCCCTAAAAATCACATTTTAAAATACTCTGGTCAACATCAAATTGTGCTCCTCCCTTTAAAACACCTTTCTTAGGCCTACAGATCCCATCCCAGCTGCTTTCCTTAATGAACCCAGTGACACTAAGGTACAAGGATGTTCCTGACCCCTGAATTTGGAGTTCAAAAAGTAACCCCACCTGTTTCCATTTCTGCTGCTCCATCAATGCCAGGAATGCTAAACTAGCTGGCCAGCCTGGCTGGAATCCTCTCCTCCCCCAGAAACACCTGAGCAGGTTTGGACTGACTCCAAAATGTAAGCCAGGTAAATTTCCATGTCAGTTCACTAACAGACTTTCGAGAGGCAGCAGGGGCCAATTCATACATGCTCTACATGCCCTCCAAATACCACTACCTGCCCCGGTCCATCAACATACACAGAAGACTTAATTCTGGAACCACGGGCAAAACAACAGGTCAGAGCTCCCTTTAAAGCAACCTAGCAGCTGAGATAAGATATCTTTGAAAAAGCCACTCACTCCGGTGACCAAATAGGCACACACAGGTCTTCACACAAGGCAACCCCTAACTCCAACCCAGAGAAACTCACAAGCTCTGGCGAGAAAGTCTTACTGTTTTTCCTATTTCCTCTCAGCTCTGCCTCTTCAGAAAACATCCAACATCCTTT
>ML109937.1:41251-73638 GCA_003697995.1 Taxidea taxus jeffersonii
CTTGGCACCCAAACTGTCATTAGGCTTGGCATTAGGAGGTCTGGGAAATTGTCAAGGGTACCTATTTAGAGGAAACTTAAGTCTCCTCTACTTCTCTCCGACCCACCCTGTAAGTGCCGAAATCCCGCACTTGATAAAAGCGTTTCCCATTTCCCAGGTTAAAATCCAAAAGGCATACTGGGGTTGGTAATTTAGAAATCACCAGCACTTTCGCATAAATTCTCTTCTCTAGACAGGTGACATCAAGCTGCGCGGGGGCCTGCATGCGTGCTCTCCCGGGCAAGCAGTACCAACCCCCCAAGCTGTTCCTTGAAGGGGAATAAACCCTGACCTTCAGCCGGTACTGGGGCGGGGAGGGGGTGCGGTTCAGCTAAGAGCCACGAGCGCAGGGGCCCCTCACCCCTGCAGTTCCGGGGACAGCTATCGCCCAGGGACGCCCAGGCGCACGTGCCAGGAGTCCGCCTTGGGACCCCACCGGTTCGCGCCAGCGGGTAGCGCCTCGGCGGCTTTCGCTGAGGTGTCCACGCTCTCTCAGAGCCTTCCAAACCCGCGGAGACGAGGGGTGAGGCCCACCTCCCCGAAACACACACACACACGCCCACCCGCCTCGGGTTGGGGCCCGCCCCTCCCCGGGTGGTGCGCCTGGGGAGCCCACCGACGGCCGGTGGCAAAGTTTACGAGGCTCCCAGCGAGGGAGCGCAGGGCTGAGCGGCACAACGCCCCGGCCAGACCAGAAGCGGGTGGCGGGGACGCCGAGAAGGGGGCTCCCCTAAAAGCCGGAGGCGGGGTGCCGGTGGGAAGAGCCCGCCCCGGGGAGGCGCAGGCGTGGGGAAAGAGCCCCGACGTGTCGGCGCCACCGCTTGCAGCTCGGCACGGCCGGGCGCCCCCCAGGCTCCCAGCCGCCTCACGGCTCCCCTGGCCCCACCCCCACAGTCGTCCGAGGGGCGCCCCCAACCTGCCCAGTCGTTGCGTCCCCGCGAGGCCACGCCTCGCCCCCCGCCCTCAGCCCTTCCCGCCCGCTGCGCTGGCCAGGCTCCCCGCCGCCGCCCACGGCCCGGAGCCGGGTGGGAGAGACGCGATCTCGCAGCCGCCGGAACACCGGCCGCCTGCCCCTTCGCGCCTCCGGGCGACGCGCACTCACCCTCCGCATGGTGCCGGGACTGGCCGGGCCGGGTCGGGCTCGGCGGCGCGGGCTCGGGCGCCAGTCGGACACTGCCGGCGGCGGCGCACAGGCGGCGGGGGAGCGCCGCGCTGCCCCCTCCCGCACACGCGTGCGCCGCGGCCGGCGAGCGGGCGACGGCCTCCGCGGGGGCGGGGCGGGGGCGCGCCGGCCGCGGGGTCTCCGGGCCCGTTCTCGCGTGCTGAGCTCCGGGTCCTCCCAGCCCGCCGGCTCCTCTTCCCGCGTCCCGGTTTTACCCCCTCCCCGGCCGCTTCGCTCTTCTCCTCCGGGAGTTCCCGCCCGACTAGGTTGGGTGGAACGTGGGTGCCGACCCTGTGGGGAACCAAGTTCCAGGAGCCAGATGGGATTGGCAGACTGAGGTGAGAGTTCTCACCGCCTTAATTAAAAGTACACGTCTTCCCCCGGCTGGATGGAAGGAAAGCTCGCTAGTGTCCCATCCTGCTCTTTAGATTCTGTGATTGTCTTTTGAAAGTCCTGAGGGTTTATAAACGTTTTTGGAGAAGGGATGGGGTGAGGGTTAAGGATGGGAAACAGCAGATCAACCCGGTGGGGGTTGGGAGAAGACATCTTCACGGAACAGAGTTAGTCTAGGTTTATCCAGATAGAGGAGCTCAGCAGGGGAAGGGGTCAACATCCCCATTACTGCAGAACCCACAGGTCTTCCTGGCAAAGCTCGGCATACAAAACCTCCTTTTCACAAATGGCCTCCCCACCCTGACCCCGGCTTCTCCAAACAATAGGGAAATCCCGTCCCCAAATGCTAATGCCTCTGAGAAAAAGATGAGGGAGGCGGGTTATATTCCTCCTAATCATGAAAACACAGCACACTCCCGAGCCAGAGGAATGCAGGATCCAAATCCTCAAGAACAAGAGTAGGAAGAAATGATGTGAGAGTCTTCAGGGAAGAAACCTGGACTTTTCCCGATTTGGCTTCTGCCGAACAAAGTAAATCAAATAACACAAAACTCAAGGCAGCCTGAATTCAATGTGGAGGGAAAAAAATCCCTTGTTTACCAAAGGATCCTTTGAACAACATACAAGGACGCCTGCGTTTTCAAAGCAGGCTGTCACAGGTAAGCAGGCAGACAGCAGTGGGAATGCAGAGGCTTGTGCTGGGTAAACACTTATGACAAATGTTTCGGCTCTTACTTTGCTTGGCTGCCGATTATTGTGGCAGATCACCACTTAAACCAGCGCTGTCAAAGGAATATGGTTATAATTTCCTAACATTGCTAGAGTGTCAGCAGTGCTATAGGGACCGAATGATAGACTAAGTACCTTTATGATCTAATGAATAAAAACATCTTCTCTGGATTTCTCTTTGGTGCCTACTAGCACAGATAAGAGGAAGGGTAGCTGATATATCAGGGGGAAAAAAGTAAAGGAAGGAAATCAATGAAGCTGGCTAACCCCCTTTTTACTTTCACTTATGATCTGCAAACAGTGGGGTTTTTTCTTCTCTTGATATGACTCTCTTCAGATTGGCCTTTGATGTTTTGCTTTTGGGGAAATAACAATTTTAGTAAGTGTCCTTACTTATGCACCATAGGCTTTACCTATGGTATCACTTTCAGTCTACACAACCCTGTGAAGTAATTGCTACAATGGTGTGGTTTTTCAGAGATATTAAGGCTCAGAGAGGGTAGGTAGTTTGCCAAAGGTCACGCAGCTTGTTAATGGCACAGCTAGGATTTGAACTCAGATCCACCCACTTCATCCCCATACTTTACTCTGCCTCATAGAAAAGGTATAGCAATGGAAGATGTTAAAATAAACCCATGAATTCTGAATAAATCAGTCACTTCCTATCTCTGGGCCTTAGCTTTCTCATCTGTAGAATTAGAACTTAGATTAAATAGATAGAAGGACCTATCCAGAAGTAAAGCTCTAGTTTTAGAGTATTACCAGGTGAATATTTTGTTCTTGGTATTGTGGATTTGAAATCCTAACCTGCAGGTACAATGTTAGTCACTTCATTGGTTTGTATAATAACTCACCACAGCCCCTTGTCTTACACTGATTATGCTGCTTTCTGCAATACTACCTCTTCCTCCTTCTAATTAATGTTCTTCCCTCTGTGAGTGCACTAATCCAATTAATGTTAATTTCTTATTTAACTCGACTAAGACCCCTGGTGTGAGAGAGACAGTGTCTGTTAAGGAATTGTTAGGGCGATCTTCAAGCATTAGTTAGCCTGAATAATTTTTAAACTCCCTTCAGAAACCAAGATAATCACTCAACTGTACAAAATAAATAACACATCAGATGCTAATGGAACATAGTCCTACTGCTCATCTACAGCAATCCCAGTGTTTCCAATGCTATCATTAACTAACTTGAGAATCAATTTCAAAGCGAAAGTAGTCTGAGTCAGATTTTTCTTTATCAAGGATGGGAAAGAGGGTCTTTCTTTTTTGCATATGTTTAAAGAATCTTCAAAGTGTTTTAATGATCCGAGTTCTGTCTCCAGTTATTGTCACGGCATGATTAGCCTTCTAAACTCTGACATTACTGTTTCCTTGAAAACCACCTGTTATTTGAGAATATAGTACATTTTTTCCCTTTTTTTCTTTTTTTCTCAATTGTGTAACATCTCTAACAGTCACAGTGATACTCGGCCCTTTTGATCTCTAGGCTGAATTCATAAGTCTCTGTCCTAAATGCAGCAGGAAGTATACTAGGTCAACCTAACTTATTTCATTAGCTAGTAACATAAATGGGTATGGATATAACAAGTGAGCAAAAATGAATCAGTTTACATTTTACATAAAAAGTGAAAAAGCAATGAAAAATTTGGTCAACTTTTTGTAGATTAGAAATGTTACTGATTACCATAACTTATCAGTCTGTCATCCTCTATTTGGAAATGCATTAGTAATGAAATACTGTTTTTCTTTGCCATGTTCTTAAATTAGAACCCTTCAGAAGTCATCTATTAAATTCTTACTACAGGGGACATAATTAATGGTTGAATCAATTCCTATTTCCCTGGCACAAATTGAGGGTGATTTCAAGGGAATGTAACAATCACAGCTGTATGTATCGAGCACATTCCATGTCCCAAGCACTGTGGCAAGCCATTGCACATGTATCAATCAGTCTGTTTCATCTTCACAGAACCCTACTAGATAGTTATTTTCGCCATGGGACAGATAAGGAAACCAAGATATATTGAGAATAAATACTTCTCAAAGGTTATATGGTTAATAAGTGCTACAGCTCTAACCCAAATCCACTGGACTCCAGAGCCTGTGAAATTAACCAGTGACAGGAGCATGCTAATGGATCTCTGACTCTTCTCTCTCTGCAATGTCTTCAAAGCAGTGAGCCAGGAATTTTATATTCAGTAAAACCAACTTTCAGGTATTTATATTAGAATAGAATGGAATTGGGTGAGAAAGGATTCTTAAAGAAAATGAGTCCTTAAGTTTAAAAAATGTACTAAATTTGAATTAGATGAGTGAAGAATATTCTTGATAGGGGACAACAGCATGACCAACAACAAGGAGGTTGTGACAGTAAAAAGACCAGATCTGCTAGGGAATCCTGGGGCACATGACTAGAGAGGCAAGCCTGGTGGCTGGTTAATGAGGGGCTGGGGATACTCAACAGGGTATCAGTATACACATTCCCTTCCAAATTTTTTAAAAGATTTACGTATTTATTTTAGAAAGAGAACACGAGATGGAGGGGCAGAGAAAAAGAGAGATTCTCAAGCAGAATCCCTGCTGAGCATGGAGCCCAATGTTGGGCTTGATCCCATGACCCTGAGACCACAACCTGAGCCAAAACCAAGAGCTGGACACTAACCCTATTGTGCCACTCAGGCACCCCTCCCTTCCAATTCTTTATCACATTTTTACAGTCATTCAAAATATTTATTTTGTTGTAGAAAGTCTGTGTGGTTGCTGCTTCTCTCTGTATGGTTGTGTCCTTCTCCTCTTGCCCTCGTCAAGGTCTATCGGACCTCCCCAAGCACTCCATTGATCTGTGTACATGGCCTGAAGATGCAGAGATGGAGTGGGAAAAGCTTACCTGGAGCTGTGTATCATCTTTGTCAGAGGAATTTGATTCTGCTCTTCCCTCTGAGGTTTTGCACCAGGATTCACTCCCTACCAGAAAGACAAAATTCACCCATACTCCCACTTCTAATACTGTTTCCATATTTCCATATTCTTTTCTGCTCTTTGTCCAAATCCATGTCTGTTCACATGGCTGTCTCTCCTGCTAGACTCTGAGTTCCTTTAAAGAAGGAACTGTCTTAATAATTCTTATATATCTAGGGCCCATCCCAAAATAGGCGCTCAATTCATGTTTGATAAATGATGTTAAAACCACATTGTAGTCTATTTCCCCTTAACAAAAGTTTTTACATTTTCTATATTTTTATAAGTAGTTTCCTATATTATATTTTCTTAATAATTACCTTATGTTTACATGACCTTAATGATTCCCTAATTGGCTGCTTAATACACACATCACTGATATATTGTCATTTAACCATGTTACCATTTGAGTTGTTTCTGCTTTTTCAAAATTCCTTGTGAGTTAGTTGGTAGGGCATGACTTGATGTAAAGAAAGATTTGGAAGAGGATAATGTGAAATGGTGGATCAAAAGTCCAGAGTTAAGGAGACCAGTTAGGAGGATGACCTGAGTCACACAAAATGAAGATGATGTGACTGGGGCCAGGACTAGGATGGTGGTTGTAGAAATGAGAAAGGTGAGACAGTTTCTACATCCACAGCTAAAGCTGGAAGGATGTAACCACGGATTTACCCCCAGTGGGGCTAAATGTATGACAGATGGTGGAGACTGTCCTGTGATGAAGAGCATTATTTTAGGACCATGGACAGGTCCTGGATAGTCAGAGCAAGGGCCCTGGGTGGTATGGGACATTTACTGTGGTTAGAGCAACAGTAATAAAATAAATAAATAATAAATATAAATAATTTTAAAGAAACCTACTGAGAATGTGCTCAATGAAAACTTCACATGCATTAACTTATTTAATTCTCATAAAGAAACAGGCATAGAAAGGTTATACAATGCCCCCCAAAGTCATACAGATAGCAATTGGCAAAGGTAATTTCAGAACCCAGATAGCTGGGCTTCAGAACCCATTACACTATACTGTAAAAGGCAATTACAATTAAGTATGATAAACATTATGAGAGAAAAGCATACACACAAAAAGACATCTGAAGCAGTTGGAGGACAAGGAAAGGAAGAGTACTTTAGGAAAGTTTCTCAGAAAAGAGAACACTAGAACTAAGTTTTGAAGGGTGAATGGGATTCAGCTAGAACAGAGGACCAATAGGCCACCTGGCGTCCTGTATTGAGAAGGGTTCTGAGGCCAGATGCTGCCTCAGCAAAGAGTCTCCTGTGTGATCAATTAGCAAATGAGGTGGAAGCTGATGGGAGACCTAGGACTAGGGAGGTAGGTGGGCTAAACAAGGAAGGATCTTGTATGCAAATTAAGAAGTTTAGACATTTCCCATCAAAGCTATGAAAAACCACTGGGGGAAAAAAATAAAAAACACTGGAGAAATTTAAGCGAGATGTGGCAGGGATAAAACCTGCATTTTAGAAAAATCGTCCGGGGCGCCTGGGTGGCTCAGTTGGTTAAGCAGCTGCCTTCAGCTCAGGTCATGATCCTGGAGTCCTGGAATGAGTCCCACATCAGGCTCCCAGCTCCATGGGGAGTCTGCTTCTCCCTCTGACCTTCTCCCCTCTCATGCTCTCTCTCACTCTCTCTCTCTCTGAAATAAATAAATATAATCCTAAAAAAAAATTAGAAAAATCGTCCAAAGATTTGAGAGTAAAGATCGAAGAGTAAAGCATGATCACAGATTCCCCTTTTCCTATATGTAACGACCAAAGATGGGCTTGGAGAGAGGGCAACAAACTTGTCCTAGGTAAGGTGGAAAGGGGGCCAAGGAGACTGTGTCCACACTATAGAACAGTGGAGCTACCCCTCTTAAACAAAAGTGAGAGGAAAGAAATTATACTGTGGTCAGGTGAATGTGGTTCAGTCAAAAAAGGGAGGGATGGGCAGGAAGGAAGATAATGAGTGAACTATGAAGAAACCATTCTGAAAGAAACCATAACCTCAAGATACAGATCTCCAGGGAGTGTCTTGCACTTTCAAGACCTTAATAAGAATATGAACCTGAGAAAATAAGTCCTCAAAATTGAGCTGATAAAATGACAGCAGGAGAGTAAAAAGGAGATTTCAGAACTAAGGAAATGAATCAAGTACTGAAACAAAACCATTATATATCTAATACATAAATTAAATATGCCAAATAGCAGGAAAGACATGATTGAAAATTGAATTAATGGCATGGATAAAAGGCTTGAGATAATTATGGCAAATACAAAGGCAAAACACAGAGGGAATAAAGCAATTAGAGGGAAGATAATACGAGAACCAAGAGATAATCAAACATAAAGATAATTGGTGTCCCTAATTGGTGTAGAGAATCCAATAAATGCAACAAAATATGTATTCAGAAACACAATACAGGAATGTTTTTCTAAAATGAAGGACAAACTAAATCTGCAGAGGAAAATTTCTACTGTATGCCAGGAAAAAAACAACTTTGAACAAACATCAAGACATACCCTAGATAAGTTCCTAATTTTCAAAGAAAAATAATTATTTAAACATCAGAGCAGAAAAAGCAAATCATCAATGAAGACACATATAAAATTTCCAAATAACCTCAATGCCAGAAGACAGGAAAACAATGCCTACAGAGTTTGGAGAGAAAAGAAGTATGACCTAGGAATATGATGCCTGGCCAAAGGTAGATTTCTTAAGCATGAAAGAACTCAAGAGAGTAAAACATCCACGAGTCCTTCTTGAAAAAAAACACCTAACCAGTCAGGACCAGGAGACAGATTTAAAAAAAAAAAATTTTTTTTCAGGAACAAAAGAAACCAAAATAAGAGGTAAAACTGCTGTGGATAGGCAGGTATGCTATTTAAATAGAGAGTGAAGCACCCAACAACTGGTGGAATTCTAGCTGTGGAACAAAATGTAAATGTTATGAATCCTGACAAAGTAGAAATAATAGATTTGGGGAGGGGGGAGTAAGAGAAAGGGAAGAAGGAAGATGTTAATGACCTCATCTTTTACCTGCAAGGAACCAGTTGCAATCATGTAAAACTGAAACTATAGATAAAAAATAATAAATAAAAAATTTTTAATTTAAATTGAAATATAAATTGAGAAAAATACAACTTCAATGTCTTAATGATTCCCTATTTTTTTCCCCTTAACCTCAGGAATGTCTTGTAAAACACTTGTCCCATGGTGGGGAAAAAATTACCTGAAACTGAACTACATATATAATCATAAAACTCTTTCTCTCTCTTTTTCTAATTTTACTTTTACATACAAGTAGACACTAGAACCCTGAGATCAAGAGTCATGTGCTCTACTGACCAAGCCATCCAGATGTCCCGGAAAACTTCTTGAATTATGTTAACATTCATGATGTGTGGGTGGTGAGATTCTTCCAGTTTTACTGAAATATGACATAACATTATATTGGTTTAAGGTGTACAAAATACTGATTTGATATATGTAATATACCACCAAATGATTATCACAATTAGTTACATCCGTCACCTCTCATGATTACAATGGCAGGATTTCCTTCTTTTAGGGTGGTGAGATTTTGAGGAATGTACTGTTTTTCTCTATATTTTCTATATTGCTGCAATTTTTGTCAAAGAACAGATATTTTTATTTAAAATTACTTTTTTATATAAATCAATATGCTGCTCTATAAGATTTGATATGGAAGGATTCCATGCTATATGGCTGAGTCAAAAGGCTGATTTCAAAATTGCATCTGGGGTATAATCTCATTTAGGTAAAACCTACAGTATCATACATGCTTCTGCTTGCACTAAAAAGTCAAACACCAAAAATGTTAATAGTATTTATCCCTGAAGTTGGGGTATAGAGTTAAGGGAGTGGTTCATCATTTCTTGGTGTCATCTTTTAAAGCTTTTTATTTGAAAATAAAACACACAAATAAAACAAAATAAAAACACAAACAAAAAA
Source organism: Taxidea taxus jeffersonii (assembly GCA_003697995.1). Taxonomy (NCBI): domain Eukaryota; kingdom Metazoa; phylum Chordata; class Mammalia; order Carnivora; family Mustelidae; genus Taxidea; species Taxidea taxus. Next base: position 50,511 of record ML109937.1, read on the forward strand.
CAAATGTATGGTTTACTAAGTCCTTGCATCCACACCAAGTTCATAAATACAAGCCTGTCAAGTAACACAAAAACTCTTCTTGTTCCCTATCTGTGTCCCTTCTCACAAAAGTAAACATTATCCTGACTTTTTAACTACTAATTTCTTCATATTTCTTTATAGTTTTATCACTCAAGTACATGTGCATTTCTGGATATCATATCCATTTTTTACATTTTGATATGTTGTTTAAGTCTATTTAAAAAAAAAAAGATTTTTTAACTTTTTAAAGTAATTTCTGTACCCAATGTCAGGCTCAAATTCACAACCTGAACACTCCACCAACTGAGCTAGCCAGGTGTCCCCGTTTAAGTCTCTTTTAATCTATACGTTCCGCCTCCATTCCTTTCTTTTCCTGTATCTGTTGAAGAAACCCAGGGTGTTTGTCTTTCCAGTTTCCCAGAGTCGATTTTGCTGCTTGCGTAGTTATGGTGCATTTCAATTTGCTTCCTGGTCCTTTGAATTTCCTACAAGATGGCAGTAGGATCCAGATTCTCCTTGGCAAGACCACAGGTGGTGTTGCCTCTTTATCAAGAGCCATATCATGTCTGGTTGTCTCTCTTTTGGTCATGATAGCCACTGTTGATGAATGCCTCGATCCATTTTAAGGATTGCAAAATAAAGATTTCTAATTTTACGTTTCTTTTCCGTTCATTACTTTTACAAAGAGATCAATTTCCCATCTGTTGGTTACAGTTTATACAGAAAAGGGAAGATTCCATGCTTGATTGTATTTCTTTCTTTGCCAGTTTCCAAGATAATAAATTGGTTCTCTATCCTTATTCCAATGAATTGGAACCCCATTGTTTCCCCCGAAGGTAATCAGTTATTTTTTTAAGTATTTGTATGAATTCAAGGATTTAAGCATATTGGATGGTTTCAATCAATAGTAATTATTATTCTTCCGAAAGCTCAAATTGTTCCATCTTTGACCAGTGAGAGCTTCTTCAATTTGGCTTCTGAGGGTTTTTTGGGCTTTGTTTTTGTTTTTGGTGTTTTTTTTTGTTTTGTTTTGTTTTGCTATGTCCCTAGAAGTCTTCGATAGTTTCATTGCTATCAGGTATGACAAAATGTTCTAGGCTAATCTTGGATATTTTCTCTTCTAGATAGAATCAGCTACTTCTCTGGGAATGACCCATTTTTCCAAGAAGCCTTAATTTCATTTAGTGTTAAATGGTATTTCAAGACCACAATATTGATACTAGGGATGCTTCATGCTGCTGTCTTGGTTACAAATTTTGGGCTTCTTCCGGGAACAGAGCCAAGACTATACAAACACACACACACACACACACACACACACACGCACGCACGCACATATGTGTATCTATGTGTATACATAAATATATATGTGTGTGTGCATATATATAATGTGTGTATATATGTGTGCATATGTATACATATACATACTATATATACTATATAAATACTATAGACTACACTATCTGCATAGAGAGAGATTGTGTCTTACACAATACAGATGGATATAGACAGGAAAATGGATACAAATACAGATATAGATACCATACAAATACTTCCAGTTTAAATTGTGTGTTTACTTAACTTCTTTGGTATTATATTCATATCTTCTTTCTTCCAAATGAGAATCTTGTTTTTAAGAATACAGGTGATGACTTTGGAAAACAGTGTGGAGATTCCTTAAGAAATTCAAAATAGAGCTTCCCAAGACCCAGCAATTGCACTCCTGGGTATTTACCCCAAAGATACAGATGTAGTGGATGTTTGTAGCAGCAATGGCCACAATCACCAAACTGTGGAAAGAGCCAAGGTGCCCTTCAACAGAGGAATAGATAGAGAAGATATGGTCCATATATACGATGGAATATTACGCCCCATCATAAAGGATGAATACCCAACTTTTATTATCAACATGGATGGGATTGGAGGAGATGATGCTGAGTGAAGTAAGTCAAGCAGAGAGAGTCAATTATCCTATGGTTTCACTTATTTGTGGAGCATAAGGAATAACATGGAAGACATTAGGAGAAGGAAGGGAAAAGTGAATTTGGAGGAATCAGAGGGGAAGATGAACCATGACAGACTTTGGACTCTGAGAAACAGGGTTTTGGTGGGGAGGGTGTGGGAGGTTAGGTGAGCCTGGTGGTGGGTATTAAGGAGGGCACATATTGCATGGAGCACTGGGTGTGGTGCATAAACAATGTATCTTGGGACACTGAAAAAAAAATAAAGTGCTAAGATGAGCAAAAAAAAAAAAAGAATACAGGTGATGACATAATATCCTTGCTCATTTATTTTATTTCACAACTATCTCAAAATAGTTCCTATATGATCAAATAATGTAAATAAAGCCCTTTTTTTTGATGCAAGCTCTACACCCAACATGGGGTGCGAACTCACGATCCCAATATCAAGAGTCATAGCTCTACTAACTGAGCCAGCCAGGCACACCTAACTCTCTTCCTTTTAAAACCTATTTCATCTTAAGCAAAAACAACAAGATTTTTAACTCTCACCAGTCTTTCTTATCTGAAGGTTGTTCTCAAGTTGAATCCTTTGAAAAGGAACGATATTCCCTTAATATTGAGAATAGTCTATTAATAACAGCTGTCAAGTAAAATACTTAAATACTTGAAAATCAGCTTTACTGTATATAAAATTATTGGTTCACATTTTCTGTCCTTAAATTAGTTTAATATGTTACTGTTTTCTTCTAGAGTAAATCAATGCTCTCAAAAAGGCTAACACTAATATAATTTTCTCTCCCTTGTTGTTTTACCTAAATGCTCAAAGGAATTTTTTTCTTCAAAAGGCAATAATTTTACAAGAATATATCTAACCAGAATATATCTAAGTGTTGATAGTTTTGGTATTATATTCTCAAGTGTGCAATGTGTTCTTTTCACATGTAGTTTCAAATCTTTTTTTTTAAATAACTTTGGGGAAGTTCTTGAATTATAATTTTAGTAGGTGCTCTATTCTCTTCCTCCAGTTTTTGTCTTCAGGAATTCCTATTGTTTGTATGTTGGATCTTCTTTTCCTATCTTCAATATTTGTCACTTTCTCTTAAAATCTTATTTCTTTCTTCATTTCTTTTTTTAAAAGATTTTATTTTGGGGGGTGCCTGGGTGGCTCAGTGGGTTAAAGCCTCTGCCTTCCGCTCAGGTCATGATCCCAGAGTCCTGGGATGGAGTACCGCATCGGGCTCTCTGCTCCGCAGGGAGCCTGCTTCCTCCACTCTCTCTGCCTGCCTCTCTGCCTACTTGTGATCTCTGTCAAATAAATAAATAAAATATTTTTTTAAAAAGGATTTTATTTTTTTAAGTAATCTCTACACCCACCATGGGGCTCAAACTCACAACTCTGAGACTGAGTCACATGCTCTACCTGCTGAGCCAGCCAGGTGTGCCTCTTAATTTCTTTCTCTCTCTTTTTTTAAGTTTTTATTTGTTTAGTCGAGAGAGAGTGTGCACAAGCACAAGTGGGGGAAGGGGCAGTGGGAGAGGAGAACTCCCCACTGAGCAGGGAGCCGGATGAAGTACTCAATGCCAGAACCCTTAGATCATGACATGAGCCAAAGGCAGACACATAACCAGCAAGCCACGCAGGTGTCCCCCTCTTAATTTCTTCTTGACTTAAAAAATCCTTCTTTTACATTCTGTTTTCCTTAAGGGCGTATCTATTGTGTTCATTTGTTTTTAGGTTTTAGTTTAGTATTATTTGACTCCTAAATCTTTCCTAAGTTCTATCACATCATTCAGAATTGTTCTTCTAATTTATGGGATTCTTTCCTATCTTCTACCACTTTCGTATCTTTTAGCTGGCTTTTAAATAGTTATAGCCTTTTTATGTCCTATGGGCATGTCTTTCTTTTTTAAAATTTTTTTTAAGATTTTTATTTATTAGTTAGAGAGAGAGAGCACAGGCAGACAGAGAGGCAGGCAGAGGCAGAGGGAGAAGCAGGCTCCCCGCCAAGCAAGGAGCCCGATGTGGGACTCGATCCCTGGACGCTGGGATCATGACCTGAGCCAAAGGCAGCCGCTTAACCAACTGAGCCTGGGCATGTCTTTCTGATATGATTTCATTGTCTGAACAGCTATTCTGTTCCACATACCTTTTTTCTTAAAATAACTTTGTGTGGAATTTGATCTTGATACTTTCTACTGCTTATTTTTATGTAAAATTAGTTTTCCTGAAATTTTAGAAAGAAGTGTGGCCAGAGGTAACCTTTTTTTCCTTTATTATCTTTGTAGAACTCCCTGTTCTGATGTTTTTATGAGCATCTAGAAAAGATGGCAGCTTGCTTTCTGACATTTCCTGGACTTCTTTCCTTCCTCCGCTTACATCTGGCCTTTCCCCCATTCACCACTGCTTCCTTCCATAGTTTCTCCTCAAGGTAGAATCCTATCCTGAGAAGGATCCCTGGCTGCTAAGCTTTGAAGGTGCATAGAGGCTAGACTATTCCAGCTCCCGGCACTTTGAGTGCAAACAGACCCTGCTCTCCTGCTCTCGGGGTTGGCAAACCTCATCCAGTTACAGCTGTTGTCCTTAGACTGGCCAGCCATGCTTTCCAGGGAATGCCACTGGGGGCTGTTTTGAGATTCTTCTCAAAGAAGATTTCAGATCCATCGGATGTTCCACTGTGTCCCTCTGCTTTCTCTCATATAGATGTAGATACTAACCAGGTAGGTGTGCATTTGGGGGCTTAGGGGATCTCTAGTCACCTGCTTTTGTTGTAAATGTGTTTAGAGGGTTTTGTTTTAGCCATCTAGTTGCTCTGTGTATATTTAGGCACTCAAAGAAACTTCAAAAACTATGCTGTAGCTACCAACTTCCCAGCTCACTTTATTATATTTTTACAAATATATTTATTTGTAATTTAATAATTTGTTGATCTGGGGAGAAAACCAACGATATTTCTATTTGGGGGGAAAAAGATGTGTGGCTGCATCGTATTGGATGTCTGTGGGAGAATTAAACAGGTGTGGTTGCTGGTAGGCACTAGTACAGCTATACCATTGTTAAAATATTTAAATACAGGGCGCATCTGGCTGGCCCAGCCCTGGGAACATGTAGTTTCACATGTAGTGAAACTGGGACTTTTTTTTTTTAATATTTATTTGTTTATTTTAGAGAGAAAGAGAAAGCATGCACAAGGGAAGGGGCAGAAGAGGGAGAGGGGGAGAAACAGACTCCCTGCTGAGTGTAGAGCCCGAGGTGGGGGTCTCCATCTCATGACACTGAGCTCATGACCTGAGCGGAAATCAAGAGTTGGATACTTAACCAACTGAGCTACCCAGGAATCCCAGAACATGTGACTTTTGGCTTCAGGATCATGAGTTTAAGCCCCATGTTGGGTGTGGAGTGTACTTTAAAATAAAAATAAAGTAAAATAAAGATAAAATATTTAAATACTTTCATTTCGACTTCCAAATAGCCATTGCTCTAATGCCTGGTGCATTAGAGTGCCCCTCCTCTCCGGCCCCCTGAGTGACACAAGAACTAGAGAGTTAATGTCTATCACAGGAGGGGTCCTTTGGGATCCTGTTCTAGCCCAAAGGCTGATTGGTCAGTGCCCATGCCAAACCCATGCTGGGTTACGTTTACTGAGTATTGCCTCTGACCAGTCTCCACTGATTTGGAGGCTGATGGTACATGGCAAGTGAGAGAGAAGACAACAATAGTGTGTGCTTTCCATGTGGGCCTCTGCCGATTAGTTCACCAGATATTTCTTCAGCACTTCCTGTGCGCTGGGTACTATGCTAAGTGAAAGGGGTCCAAGGACAGCAAGACTAACTTCTGACCACTGAGGAGCCTACAACATAGTGCTCTGTCTCTGGGGCCACTTAGCCATTGGGAGGATGCCAATTTGCCATATCAGGTTAGAGAGCTTGGTCCCTGAGCAGAAATGAGAGGAGAAAGAAAGATGCCAACCTAATGACAAAGCTCTTACTTGAGCCATCGGCTTACCAAGCTCAAATCTCTTCACCTTTAGAACAGGGACTGCCATAAAAGGCCTGGCAGCTAATTAAAACACGTGGTAAATAAGCCAGGCAAGGAACGCGCTGTCCTTGTACACAATGAATCAAGCAGTCTCCTTAGACACAAAAGGCTGTATCCTTATCTATAGAGTGAATCAATTATTTAACAATTCATGTTCTGTGTCCTAATTGGACTGGCAGTACTTTCTTTGAATATGGAAGAGAAAGAGATCTGGAAGAAAAGCTGGCTGGAAACAGTGTTGGTCTATATAATAACAACAGTGTTTCTTAAAGATATTTTTTTACACTCAGGAATGCAATGCTATTGAGGAGATGCTCGAATTTTTGTTTGCCCAGTTACTGGGAAGCACAAATCTCTTGGAGGAAAAAAAAAAAAAATCAAATAGGACTAGCACTCATTGTCAGAGCCCAGAAAGCACCACAAAGGAAAAGAAATCCCTGACACCTTCATTCCCCCAATGTCAATAAATCCCAATTGGTCACGTGTATTAAGCAAATAGGTATCAGCACCTGTTAGGTGTCAAGTGTAGTCCCTACCATTAGCCATCTATTAACACCCATCTATTCCCCACCTTCTGTTACTACCGCCTTACCCATCAAGGAAATCAATATGCAGAAATCTTTGTGTAGAGCTCAGCTTTGCCTCTGTAGAAAAGTTAAAGACATCCAGTAGTTCCCACAACAGATGTACTTAAACAGCAACCAAATGTATATTGTGAGTAGAACATTATTGTTTATACCTTCATATGGGACTTTTGAGAGAATGAACACAGTCTAGCAGCTTGATTATTTGTAGGACTTCATGGTGCATTTGGGAATCCCCTACCTCGCAGCCTGTTTCTGAAGCAGAAGAATCGGTCCCTATAAATTATCACAGGACAAAATGAGAATGTTACATTGACCACTGCTACCATTAACTTCTAGTAGTATAGTGTTTTGCAACATGGGAAGGGGACACATCAAAAATCTTGGTGGGAAGGCAGGGGGAAATAAAAGGAGCTTTTTCAAATTACACATCCCTACTTCATAAGAGATTTTTATATGGAAATCATTTAAAGCACAGGCCTTGGAGTCAGACTGCCTAAGTCAAATTCTGGCTCTATACTCATTAGTTGTGGACTCTGAATAAATTATGTAGCCCTTATATGACTCACTTTGTACATCTGTAAAATGGGAATGATGACATTTGTGGTATCTGTCATTCATTTCTTTTGAAGATTAAATGCGTTAACACATAGCACTTAGAAAAGTTCCTCTCTCCCAGGTCCCATTCTATTACTGCCTCTTGTTGACCTAAGTCAACCATCTTAGGAAGTGCCCTCAGCCTCAGATAATGATAGAATCATGAGGGTAAAGGAATCTTGGAAGCTCTCTGCCCTTACCCATTTTGGAATCCTCTCTCTGAAATCTTGGCCAAGTCACCTGGCCCCTACCTGAACATACCTTAATGACAGGGTTTCCACCCTACAGAAAAACCTGTTCCATCTCTGGACATTTGAAAGGTCTCCCTTGCTTCAAACAGGAGTCCGTTTCCCTGTTTCCTCTGTCTGTTGCTCTGTCTCATGGAATCAGAGATAACAAGATTATTAATATCCCGTTAAATAACAAAGGACGGCTAATGGTGTACAATTAAGCTCGTGGGCTCTAGAGGCAGATTGCATGGATTGAACCTCAGCTTCCCTATTTACTGGTTGTGTGATCTTGGGTAACTTAATCCTTCCATGGCATGGAGTCCTCATTTGCAAAATGGGCATGCTATTACCACCAGTCTCATAGGGTTGGATTGAATGAGATCATATATTTAACAAGCCCAGTACACAAGACTCAATGAATGTCATCAAGAAGTGTTGTTGTTGATATCCCTCTTCGGAATTTGTTCTTCAGGCTACACATTGCTATTTCTTCAGTTTGTTCCTGATAAAATTCCCAGTACCTCACAGCCCTCTCCCCTGAGCTCTGGTAGCCTGTATTCCTCTTTAACTACATCCCCAGGATGGAGTCCAGGACTCTGGTGGGTTCTGGTCGCCACAAACCAGGAGAGACCATCCTCTCCTGTGATTGATTGTTCATCCACTGATTCACTCACACATGATTTTAAGCATCTGTATTTTTATAAATAGCTCCCAAGGGAGAATTGGCATTTTTAGTACACACATCACACTCTTGACTTACACTGAACTCACAGTGGACTAGACCAGGGGTCAGCAAACTTTTGTGTAAAGAGCTGGGTGGCAAATATTGTTGACTTTGTAGTCTATGCAATCTCTGTTGTGACTACTCAATTCTGCTGTTGTGGCATGAAGGCGGTCATAGACAATACGTAAAACTTTATTTACAGAAACAGGCAACTAGCTGAATTGGGTTAATGAGCCATAGTTTGCCAACTTCTGAACTAAAACATAATATAAATAAGTCTTTTTCACCATATGATCTAGCAATTCCATTTTTGGTTATTCATCTAAAGAAAATAAAATCTCTATATTGAACAGATATCTGCATGCTCATGTTCATTGTAGCATTATTTATAATACTCAAGATGTAGAAATAACCTAAGTGTCCACTGATGGATGGATAAAAAGAATGTGTTTTATTTATATATATAAAATGGAAAATTTCAGCCATAAAAAAGAAAGACATCTTGTTGTTTGTGACAACATGGATGGACCTTGAGAGCATTACACTAAGTAAAATATGTCAGAAAAAGACAAATACCATGTGATCTCATTTATATGTGGAATCAGAAACAAAACAGAAGAAAAGTTCACAGGTATAGAGAACACATTAGTGGTTGCCAGAGGTGGGGGAAGGGAGTTGGCAAAATGGGTAAAAGTACAAATTTCCAGTTATAAGGTAAGTAAGTCCCAGGGAGGTAATATACAGTTTGAGAACTATAGTTAACAACACTGTATTATATATTTGAAAATTGTATTGTAGATCTTAAAAATTCTCCTCATAAGAAAAAAATGGTAGGGGCACCTGGGTGGCTCAGTGGGTTAAAGCCTCTGCCTTCGGCTCAGGTCATGATCCCAGGGTTCTGGGATCAGGCCCCACGTCGGGCTCTCTGCTCAGTGGGGAGCCTGCTTCCTCCTCTCTCTCTGCCTGTCTCTCTGCCTACTTGTGATCTCTGTCTGTCAAATAAATAAATAAAATACTAAAAAAAAAAGTGTAACTGTGTGGTCAAACTTACTGTGGTGGTTATTTTGATATCTACATCATTACATGAGCCAATTCCTTACAGTAATTTACACCCAAATCAGTACAATATTACATGTCAGTATCTCGATAAAAATTTTTTTAAAATTTTCCCCACCTCTCACTCCCTGCCCAGATTGTTTTTGTTGTTTCATTTTGTTTTTTAACAAAGTGCAAGACTTTCCATTTACCTCTGTTCAGCTTTATTTTGTTGGACTTGGCCCATCCTCTACCCTGCCAAGATCTGTCTGAGCACTGATTTTTGCCAGTGTCTAAAAGTAATCCCTCTATCTTTTAACTTTGTGCCATCTGCCAATAATAAATGAGCCTTTTATATATTCATCCAAAGAATTGATTAAAGTTTTGCACTGGAAAGGTCTGAGGACAGGGCCTTGAAGCATGCAGTAAGCAATCTCCCTCCTTGTTAATTCTGCTGTATTCTTCAGAATTCAGCCCAGTATCCACTTTCAGGAAGCTATCCTGACAACTCCCCTCTCTTCCCAAGCCTTCCTGCCCAGACAGAGGAGGATGCCTGTATTAAGTCTGGATTCTCCAAAGAAACAGAACCGATAGGATAACTACCTACCTATCCATCTATCTACCTACCTACCTGTCCAAGGAGATTTACCGTGAGGAATTGGCTCACGTGGTTATGGGGGCTAAGAAGTCCAAAAATGCAGTCAACAAACTTGAGATGTGGGAAAGTCAATGGTGTTGTTCCAGTCTGAGTCCAAAGGCCTGACAACCAGCACAGCCAATGAGGAAAGTTCCAGTCCAAGTCTAAGTCCAAAGGCAGGAGGAGATTGATGTCCCAGCTCAAAGACAATCAGGCAAAGAGAGAATTCTTCTCAGCCTTTTCTTCTATTCAGGCTTCAACAGATTGGATGAGGACCACTCATACTGGGAGGGCCATCTGCTGTACTTAGTCTACAGATTCACGTGATAAACTTATCCACATAGACCCTCACAGGCAAACATCTGGCACCCTGTGCCCCAGTCAAATTGACATATACAAGTAACCATCATAGCGCCCTTTGAATTTGGCCTATGAACACCCTACATACACATACCTCTACCACAGCACACTCACTGCTCTGTAATCGTGTTTCCCCAACTAGATTCCACATTCTGTCCCAGGGCATGGCACGGAGTCAGTGCCCAGTGAATGTTGGCAGGATGGATGGATGGATGGATGGATGGATGGATGGATGAGTGTGTGGCTTTGTGAATGTATCCTCCTTAGTTTCTTCCTTTCATCAAAAATCACTTCCCTTTTATTGTCTTCTTTTGAAAACCAGCTAGGTTATTAGAATTTGATAAATAAACGGAGATAAAAGGTATAAGTGAGAAATATAGCTCAGTGTACCACTTCTTCCAGGACTTCCTGGGAGGTGGTATTTTAAGAAGGGGGTCTTTGTCCTTATTGCAAAGGTCTAAGTAATATGGCAGTTTCAGGCACAATGGAAAAGAGATCTTGGAAAAAGAATGTGAGTATCTGTCATTCTCCCCAAATCATACCTTATGATGCCTCTGTATAAGCAAAGCCTGAACACAGATTCTTTGAAGAATACACATTAATATTTATAGATTACAAATAATATTAATAAGTAGCAGCTGTGACCCACAGAGTTCTTTCAGGCTTGGCTCCTGAGGATCTCTGACAAAGCAACTCACATCCTCACCTTTGAAACCATTATCATTCTGTTCAATTACCAGAAAAATGCCTGTCTCAAAATCTAGTCTCATCCTGAAAATAAACAATAAGGAAAGAGCTGCTATGATGTTGTCATTGAAAATAAAATATTGAAAATTATTGACTATCTCATTCACACTGCTTATAGGATAAAGCAATCCTTTACCCTAAAATACTCAGCGTGACCTGATTTCTCTTTGGTTGGAAATTTGATAGGGACCCTGTTTCCTCGGTCTCTAAAAGTTGAAAACTGGGAAAATCCCAAGGAAAAAAAAAAGAGCCTAAAACCTGGGCTTTGTTTCCTAATTGTAGTTCACGGGGCTCCTTTCAATCAGAGCAAGGGTTACAAACTGGTGGCACCAGGGCCAAATCCAGCTGGCAGACATGTATAATGTTATCTTCTTTCCTCTCTCCCTCCCTCCCTCCCTCCCTCCCTTTCCTTTTTTTGTTATAAAATTTGACTTTCTTTTTGCAGATCATGCATTCCCTCCAGTTCATCCTGGTTTCCTCCATTCCCATTGCCCCACACCAGTTAGCTTTATACATCTAAAATTACCTTTCTAGCTCCTGCAGACATTGGAGGATTAGACCCCTGCATTTGGGACATTGAGCAATTTACAAAAGGGAGGGATAATTATAAGAGCTATTACTTTAGAGCATTTACTATGGACAGGCACCATGCTTTATGCACTTTCCATATATCCTACCACTTTATGAGGCTAAGAAAGATTAACCAGCCCAGAGCCACAGGGCTGATAAATAACGAGGTCCCCAGGCAGCCCTCTCCAGAGCAAGCTAGCACGGCACTCCATGAGGATGGATACTATATCTGAAGCAGTCACAGCCAGTCCTGTTCATTCTTAAAATTTTCAGGAAATTCTTACAGAGGCTTTAACCCAGCAGCAAATGGAAGTCCCACTTTGGCATGTTGATGTGTAGACCTTACAAGTAAAACGGCAATTTATTTTACCCACAGGATGGGTTTATTCAGGGATAGCCGAGGAATCGCAATTCAGGAGAGGGAAGCTAAGGCAAAAGCCATAGGCAAATGCACCAAGAAAGGGAGAGGAACGTCAGTGTATGGAGAAAAAGGAAGAAGGGGGGGAAGGGGGTATTTTGAGTGGAAGTCCACCTGAGGGAGGCAAGGGCTCAGGGTGGAGACAGTTTTGGGCTCAGTATGGCTGGTGCTTCCCATGGGGGTCGGGAATTGGTGTCCAAGTGATAGTATGGGAAGAACATTCTGATGCTCCCTAGTTCCCTTGGAAGCAGTTGAGAAACCTCCCCTGTGAAAGGACTACCAGGAGGTAGAAGGCATCCTGATCACCAACAGGGAATCTAGGGCTGAGAAGGCTATAGAAACAAAACCTGTTCTTTCCTCACCAATTTACTACTCCAAAACCCTTTGTCTTGCTAATTCTTTACAAGTGTAAGGTTGCTCTGCCTAGCCTGCTTGGGTCACTTTTTTGGGCCTCCTAATTTTATGGGGGCTCTTTTAATGTATAAAATTAAATTTTTCTCCTGTTACTCTATCTTATGTCAACTTAATGATTTGGCCAGGCCAAAGAATCTAGAAGAGAAGAAGGAAAAAATTTCTGCACCTACAAAACTGTGACCACATCTGAAATCCAAAACCCAGAAAAAAAGAATAAATAGATGAGCCCCTGAACAGGACTGTAAAAGCTGCCCTAGATTTCAGGAAGAAAACCCTAAAACATGAAAATGAGAGTGTTTCTGAGGCTATTTTCAAAATAACTGATCCTGCGTGCATATGTATACAAGCTATATTTTGTTTTGAGAGAAAAATGCTTTTGTTACACCATATCCCAAGTGCCAAGCTTTCTCAGAGCACAGTGCAGACAGAAGAGCAGAGCTGGTAATCAGCGGCAGCTTCTTCAGAACCAGGACCAGGAAGGGAAGGAGCAGCACAAAACTGACTGCCACTTGAGAATTCAGGCTCATTAACCCTCAGTGGCAACAGGGACTATGCCACCCTTCCAAAAGGGACCAAAGGGAGCTCAAAGCATGGTGGCCCTTCAAACTGCTGGTCTTGTTATGTCTTTACGAAGGGCACTTGCCCGTGGTCCCTGGGTGGCTCAGTCCATTAAGTGTCTGCCTTCCCCTCAGGTCATGATCCCAGCATCCTGGGATCGAGCCCCATGTCAGGCTCCATCGAACAAATAGACAGACAGGTAGAGTGTTTCCCAGTGCCACAGGGAAATACTGAAGCACTAGAGATGATGTAACTTCTCTCCTTTTGAATCCCACTTACCTAGAATTTCAAATATTTCTGACTCTCATTTCCAAGCCAGAAATGCTTTTCAGAACACTGGGATTTGTATAGAACAGAGGCAAACTGTATCTTCTGGATATCTAGATCCCAGGACACTGTGGACTGACTTGTGTCCTCTCAAAATGCAAATGCTGCAGCCCGAACCCCCCACGAGACTGTTGCTGCACCCTGAGCTCGGACCTCCAGGCTCCGGACTGCAAGAGAGAAACTTCGGTTGTTTCTGAGCTCCCTAGCCTGTAGTATTTAGTTATAGCAGCCCAAGCAGATGAGTAAATGTGGTCCTTTGTCATGTTTGGAGTAATGGGGGCACCAAAGGGTCCATGTAAAGATGGCATCCCTCCGATTCGCCCCATCCATTCCAGAGCCTCGTGGGCCTCCGGTATTTCGTCTGCTCTGCCTCCCTGACTTCGGCGGGGGACTCCTTTGTCCCCGGTCTATATAATTCCTGCAGAATTGTCAGTCATAGTTTGCTGCCCTGACCCTGGGCTCCCTCATCATCACAACCGAGCACCCCGACCATAGGGATGGCACCTGGCACACTGGTGGACTTATCACACACAGAAGGACTTCTCAGAGCCCTTCTTTGCAGATCCACTCAGTGCATACCATACATATTTAATATTCACTGCGAGAACTTGCTTTTTCTGCTAGTCTCGCTGAGCTAGGATCATACAAGCCGGCTGGGTGTAGGAAGCCTGACTGTAGTACGAGAGAATGAGGCTGACAAGAGAATGAGGACAGCAGAGAGCAGGTGAGTGGTATTTCAATGCCTCATCCCAGCCACAAGTCAGCCTATGCCAGCCCGCAGCTGATGAGCCTGTAGATTTCTTCTCTTTAAGATTAAGCCGGCTTGAGCTTGATTTCTGTCACGTGCACCCAGAAGTCTGGACTTACACAGAGGCTCACAAGTCTCTTTGTGTCCTCTGTTGACCACATTTGGCTAGTACACAGACCTGGAGCTGTTTTCATCCTCCAAACTGGACACTGCTGATCCTTTTCTCTTCGGACAATAGGAAGAGTAGGGCTTCTTATCCCCAAACTGCCCATGACCCAGACATCTGCTTCCCCCACTTGCTCCTCCAGGTTTTCCCAGCTAAAACCCTCAGTTTTCTTATCTTTAAAATGGGAAGAGTTGCTGTGAAATAAATTCATAAAGTACTTCACACACTGTTTGGCAGTAGGAGGTGCTTGGGGATATTAGCTCCTATCGTGGAAAGTTCTCTGCATGGTGTCTGAGGTCCTCCCCTAGGCTTCCATGTAAAAATCTTTTCCTTTTTCTTATGAGAAGCAGAAGCAATGAATAGATTGAGATCAATATCTATTATTTTTGCAGTAAGATCTTAGTCCTCTCCTGGAGAAAGGCTGCCGATCTACAACAAGGAATAACATCCATTCATGAATCCTCTGCTTAAAATCACCCTCTGTTGAGAAATCGTTCTTGCCTACCTTTCTTGTCTCAATTCAAGAATGGGAAGAAACCGTCTCTTTGGTGTCCAGTAAGGAGTGCTGAAAGGACATGTTACCATGGGCACTCAATTTCCACTCCGAGAAAACTCATACAGAGGGTTAGCAAGGCTTCCTTCCCTAGCACAGTCATTTGGGTGGGCTTATAGACTCAGCTGGGTCCTGAGAAACTCTTCTGTTGTCCATCATCCCCGCCAAATGGGAGACACGACCCCTGGAGTGAGGGTGGCTTGCAAAACTGCAGAAGCCCACATTCAGCCTGGAGGCAGGAGCAAAGGGGGTCTTACCTGGATGGTGCATCTGATACGACCAGGGATAAGGGAGGTACAGTCTCGGCCTCCTGGGATCCTGCAATTTGCATTATTTGAGATCACAGAGAGCTGTGGTACCAACTGCCACACAGAGGAAAAGCTTCTGTCATCAGCTTTGTCTTGCTGAACAACCAGCCAGAGGAGGGCCCTGTTCACACAGCTTGGCACGCCATTAAACCATCCCGCTCATGGGCCCCCACAGCTGAGGCCTTCTTCAGGGTCTTCCCTGCCACGGACAGAGACCTGAGCCACGCTGCCACTCAGGCAAAACCTCCTGACCCCCTGAAAGAAGATCGGCCCATCTCAGCCTGGTGCTGAGACTTTCACTTCCTCTCTCTTCTGGCCACACCAGCTGTGGGAAACCGGCGCTGTACGTACCAGACATTGTACAAGTATTTATCTCATTCTGTCCCCACCCTGTGAAGTGGGTGCCTGTCCCTGTCACAGATCGGAAGAGACTGAGCCTCAGAGGGAGTAAATAACCAGGTGAAAAGTGGAAGAACCTGCAGGTCTGTGTGACTACAACACCCACATTCTTCCCCTGCAAGAGAAAGTTCCCACTTACGTATGTATGTATGTATTATTTGTTATTTTTTAAATTATTTTTTCTTTGAGTAGGCTCCATGCCCAATGTGGGGCTTGAGTTCTTGACCCTGAGATCCAGAGCCACACGCTCTACCTACCGATCCAGGCAGGCACCCCCAAAATTTCCACATCTGGAAGACTCGTGTTCCTGCAGCCTGAGAAGAGGGGACTGGGCCGGCGCCCTCTGACTCCCTGTGTGGGCTTCATCTCTCTCACTCTTCTATGGAAAGCTGGCCTAGCAGCACCCTTCAAAAGTCTCCCCTCTCCCGGGACAGGAGAGGCTGTCTGTCCCCCACGCTTCCTCAGTCGACTTTCAGAGTGCCTAGCACATCATTCCTCAGTCCCTGGGAGCTGCCCTCACTGTTATCCGGGCATCCACCACACATCCCGGACTTGTTCGTGCTCAGTACGGCCTGCAGCCTTTCTCCTCAGCCCTCGCTGGGCCTGGCCAGAGCCCAGAGCGAATGGCCCAGCTCGAGGGGCCAGGGCCGCCTCTCGTTTCCTCACTGGAAGACCAGTCATCCATTCTGCCGGCCCCTCCACACAAATGTCTCCCAGATGCACACTGCAATGCCACGCTCTTGAGTACCCCTGGGGTTTTCAAGGGTTTGAAGAATTTTCAGACAGCCTTCACTTGAGCTTCCATTGTGCAACCAGAGTGTCAGGCTGGAAGGACAGGGACGATGGCATTGATTTCAGCCATGTTGGTGACTGGTAGCAGGATGGACACAAAGGCTTGAGTGTTCCCTGCTTAGTGGCTTCAGGCCCTTGCTCATACCACATCTGGGCTCATCCACCAGTAACTGGAGACAGCCATCTATAAGGGATTTTTTTTTATGGTGTTTTAATGTCATTTTATTTTCCTAAAATGTCAGCAGATGGCCACGGAAATTTCCCGCCGAAGTCCTTGGAGGTTGTGTGGAACTGAAATAACCATCAGCATGGTCGGCTGAGCAGTAAATGAAGAATAGCGTTAGATGTCAAATTAATATTTTAGGGAAGAAACGGTGCAAACCCGCACCAGCAGGCCTGTCGCCATGATCTCTAGCTTTAGCCACAAGGCCACACGGGAATGACCGGAAGGCCAGAGCCAGCTGTGGCCATCAGTTAGGGAGCTGAAGTCGCAGAGGTGAGAAGCAAGAGTAATGGTGAAGGGGTCTCTATCCATCAACTGTTGCCGACTAGCGGGACGAGAGAAGACAGGAGTGATGACATTTTTAAATGGATTCATTCTGAGAAGACCGCTGGGTGAAAAGCAACTCTTATTAGAAACCACAGCCAAAGCCTTAAGAAAAAATAAGATACTGTGGAAGAACGATGAGAGATAAGGCAACTCAACAAAAGCAGGTTATAAAACCGAATGTATGATATTGCCCAATTTTTGAGAATCATGAGAGAAAAAGAGAGCATGAGTATGAGTGAGTGGCAGGATTCTTATGCCTGATTTTGCAATAGAATGTTCTGGATTTTTTTTTTTTTAAACTACAGATCCTTTGCCCCGTCCCTAGAGGTTCTGATTTATTAGATGTGGTTTGGGGCCCAAGTATCTGCATTTTTAAATCTTCCCAGTTGGTTCTGATGCGCTGTCAGCATTGAGACTACTAATTTTTAAAAAAAGGAAAGAAAAAGAAAAGAAAAGAAAAAAGACCCAGAGAGAGCCTTATGAAGTATTTCTGATTTAATTCTTTTCCTGTGGTTTTTCTATATTATCACATATTGTTCTATGAACATGCATTCCACCTACCATCAGAAAAGGTTATTAATAAAAATTATGACCGAACTGGTTGGGAAAAATTATCCCAGGCAACAACAATAATAATGAGTAACATATATTAAGTGCTTCCTGGGAGCCAGACACGGTTTTATTAATGTCATTAAGTCCTTATAATAACTCCATGACACAGGCCCTAGTATACCAGCCATTTTATAGATGAAGAAGGCAGATGACAGCCAAACAACCAGAGAGTGACAGAGACTGGTATGGACCCAGGGACTGTTACCTGAGAGCCTGAGGCTTACCCCCACATGCTTCTTTGTTCCAGTTGGAAGAAGTCCCCGGTGGTCCAGAGACTCTGGCACCTAGGGCTCTCCGCCAGCCACACCGCCACCAGCCCTCTGGATCCTGGGCCTCACCTAGGCCTGCCTCAAGCTTCCCAGGAGTCGAGCTCTGGGAAATTTCCTCTCTGTATTCCTCCAGAGACTCAGAGTTTGCCACTCCTCTGACAGGAAGAATTCTGTCACCACACAAGCTAGAAAGAGGGAAAAAGAAAGAAGAAATTGAACACTGTAGGATACTGGCTGGCTATTAAGGCATGTCATAGGAATCCTTTGAAACAATTCTTAATTGGTTTTTTACTGAAGTGGAGAATGAAGTTCTGTGAAGTGCCCCAGCCCATTAGAGTGCAGCTAAGGATGTGAAATTCTCCAGGGTTTTCCCCTGGGGGCAAGGACAGAATCAGATTATTTCCCCATTTCACAGATGGTGGTGCCAAGTCATTTAGGGATTTCCTGAAAGATAAAGGAGTTGATGCCTCCAGCCAGTACCAAAAGTCTTTTGCCAGTCCAAGAGTGGTGTGTGGATTTTAAACATTTTTTAAAAATCGGGAGGTACTTAAATTCATTGTCTTTATGGTAAGCTGCCAGATAAAATACAGCATCCCCAGTTGGATTTTGAATTTCAGCTAACAAATAATTTTTGGTCAAAGATGTCCCAAATACTGCATCGAACGTAATGATACCAAATATTATTCATTGTTTAGCTGAAATTCCCATTTAACCAGGAAGCCTGTATTTTTATTTGCTAAACATAGCAGCTCAGTTTCATGGGAGATGGTTTTATTTTCTCCTTGGAGTATCATCAGCTCAATGATTTGAAGAAGTATGAACCAGAAAATTAATCCCAGCCCATCCTTTTGTGCCAAACACCCAGAAAGCCCCCTCCTTCGGTGGCCAGCAAGTATTACGTGTTCCAAAGCACAGGTGCACTCTCCATGCACCAGCATTCATGTACACTCACACGCCTTCGAATACGCTCTGGAACACACTTCTGCATATATGTATGCAAATGTATAATATAGGGCACAAATGGACTTCTCCTACCATTCTAAAATGCAAATCCCTCACTCTCTGTTCAGATTTTCATAGCTTCCTAAAAACAAAATGATCCTTTTTGGTCAGTTCTTGCCTATTCAAGAAGAAAGCTATGTCTCGGGCTTGCTTTGTACACCCAGCCACACTAGCTGGCTTCCCATGAGAAGGTTGGCAAGAAGACCTTATCTCTTTATTTCAGAAAATTCAAATTTTTCTTTTCTTGCCATTGCATTAAACTGCTTCTTTTAGTATGAAGGGAATGACACTTATCTTAAGGTCAGATAATGACCGCAATTTAATAACAAGGGAAAATACAAAACTACAAATTGAAAGCTTGAGCCATTTAAATAAGAACACTTGGAAATAAGAGAGAAGAAAATTTTAAAGCATTCTCAAGAAGCAATATAGCATAGTGGTCATATGAATAAATTCCTAGAGTCAGGCTGCTTGAGTTATTAGTCCACCAAGTTACTTAACCTTGTCTGTAAAGTGGGAATAAAAACAGTGTCTTCCTCATGGGTTTGTTGTGATAATTAAGTAAATATATAAGAGATGCATGAAATAGTGCCTGGCACATAATATTTACTATTATAATTACCTCTTATTTGCTAGACACAGGGGTAAACTCCTTACACAAAGAATCCCATTTGGTTGCCAAAACAAGCCTGGGAAATATGTGGACATGAGGCAACAGAGGCTCAGAGAGGTTAAGAGACTTTTCCAAGGTCACACAGCTAACATGCAACAAAACCAAGATTTAAGTGCCAATCTCAGTATTAAGCCAAAATTCTCTCTCTCTTTCCCTCTTTTTAAGCCCCTGTTCTCTTGATTACCCAATGTTAAAATGGTAACAGGTGGAAAGTGCACAGGTGGCAAGGTGGTATAACTCTTCAGGGAGGGGACAGAATTCCCTCTATAGGCATTGCTTCTGTGGAGTTGGATAGGGAGGGTGTCAGGAGGAGTTTGTCCTGGTGTATTTGGTAGAGAGGACAGTACCCTTTGTGTGGTTATAGACCTTACCCAAACATCTGCCGACACACCTGGACCTCCCTTTCTTGTGACCTCTCCAGGCAAATCCACAGGACATGGAAAGCCCTCACACTGCACTCTGCCAGACTTGCCAGCATTAAGGCAGGACTGACCCACCAGCACTGGCCGTGTTCTAACAACAGCCCCAGGACTCTATCCTCAACTTTCTTCACCATTTATGCACTTACCCTGGTAATTCCATTCAGTCCCACTAATATCATCTATAGGCTGATGTCTGCCACATTTATGCCCCTACTGACCTCGCCCCGAACTCAGCCTCACAACTGCCTAATCAGCCTCTCCTTGGATACCTAATAAAGATCCCAGGGTGCATGCGTGGCTCAATCAGTTGAGCAATAGTGTTGATTCCAGCTCAGGTCATGATCTCAGGGTCATGGATCAAGCCCCAAGTGGGTTACCCCTCAGCGGAAAGTCTGCTTAAGATCTTTCCCCTCTGCCCCCATGCCACCACTTAAATAAATAAATATTTTTTATTTATTTAAAAAAATCTCAAACTTAACAAGTCCCAAAGAGGATTTTGCCCCCCCAAAATGGCTTCACCTCCAGGGCCCAAGGCTCAATGTCCACTAACTCCATTCCTCCTGCTGGTGCTCCTAAAGATTTGGAGTGGCCCTTCACTCCCCTCTTCCTTGTGCCTCTGATATGGAGACCAACAGCTCCTCCAATCACATGGGTCTCACCTTCAAAACACACCCAGAATCAGAGCACCTCCCCCCATCCCATCCATACCAGCCTGGTCCTGCCAGCTTGGTCCGCTCCCCTGCACCACCCACTTGGCCTCCCCACTCCCACCCTCACAGGGGCATGCTGTGCTCTTCACACAGCAGTTGGAGCACCCTTGTTAAAACACCATGTCGGGGAGGAGTCAAGATGGCAGAGAAGTAGCAGGCTGAGACAACATCAGGTAGCAGGAGATCAGCTAGATAGCTTATCAAACCATTCTGAACACCTACAAATCCAGCAGGAGATCAAAGAGAAGAAGAGCAATAATTCTAGAAACAGAAATTTGACCACTTTCTGAAAGGTAGGACCGGTGGAGAAGTGAATCCAAAGCGAGGGGAAGATAGACAGCAGGGGGGAGGGGCCGGCTCCTGGCAAGTGGCTGAGCAACAGAGCACAAAATCAGAACTTTTGAAAGTCTGCTCCACTGAGGGACATCGCTCCAGTGGCTAAACCAGAGTGAAGCCCACGTGGGGACAATGTGGCCTCAGGTCCTGTGGGGTCACAGAAGGATCGGGGGTGTCTGACTGTCACAGAGCTCACAAGTATTAGAGCAGGGAAGCCAGCTACAGAGACGGAGCTGAAGAGTGAGCTCTCAGCTCGGGGTTACCTTGAACCATAATCCGTAGCACAGGCAACTGCTCTGTGAGTGGGGACCCCACAAGATCCGGGGACACCCCCCTGGAAGAGCGCAGGGATCTGTGGGGTTCGGAGACTCCAGGCAGAGCTGTGTGCCAGAGACAGAGACACTTGGTCACAGGCTGGTTGAGCTCAGAGCACAGCTGGAGGCCAGGGAGTTGGGAGCGACTGAACACTTTTCTCTGAGGGCGCACTGAGGAGTGAGGCCCGGAGCTCTCGGCTCCTCTGGGCCAGAGACTGGGAGGCTGCCATTTTCATTCCCGTCCTCTGGAACTCTACGGAAAGCATTCAGGGAACAAAAGCTCCCGAAAGCGACCCTGAGCGGATTACTTAGCCTGGCCCCTGGTAAGGGCAGTGCAATTCCACCTCCGGCAAAGACACTTGAGAATCACTACAACAGGCCCCTCCCCCAGAAGATCAACAAGAAATCCAGCCAAGACCAAGTCCACTTACCAAGGAGAACAGCGAAATTCCAGAGGAGGAGAAAGCAAAGAATGGAATTCATGTCTTTCTCCCCATGATTCTTTAGTCTTGCAAATTAATTTATTTTATTTTATTTTTTTTCTTCTGCTAAATTTTTAACTTTTACCCTTTCCTCTTTTAACATTTTTAACTAGTTTATCTTAACAATGCCTTTCATTAAAAAAAATCTTTTTTGAACGTTCATTATTATAGTCATATTTTATCCTTCATTGTATCTAACTTTATTTTTTGTATACACATAGGGTTTTTTCTTCTAAAAAATTTGGGGTACAACTTCTTCTAATAGATCAAAATATACCCTAAATCTAGCATCAGGCTTGTTCTAGTCTCCAGCCTGAGCAAATTCTCTCCACTTTCTTTTTCCTTATTCTCCCAACCAACATATCTGACCAACTCCTTTTTTAGAAATTTTTTAAAAATATTTTTTCATCTTTATAGCCATATTCCATCCCTTCATTGCATTTACCCTTATATATGCTTTTCATTCTTTAAAATTTTGGGGAGGTAGTTTCCTCTAAGAGACCAAAATACTCCCAAAATTAAGTGGGTGACCCTGTTCTAGTCACCAGTCTAATATATACATATTTTTTCTTTTTTTGTTTTCTTTTTTTAATTTTTTTTCTGAACTTCTTTTTACCCCCTTTCTCCACCCCACGATTTGGAGTCTCTTCTGACTTGGTTAAAGCACATTTTCCTGGGGTCTTTGCCATACTTTTGGTATTTTATTTGCTCCTTCATATATTCCTAGCTGGATAAAATGACAAGGCGAAAAAACTCACACACACACAAAAAACAACCAAGAGGCAGTACTGAAGGCTAGGGACGTAATCAATATGGACATTGGTAATATGTCAGATCTAGAATTCAGAATGATGATTCTCAAGGTGCTAGCCGGGCTCGAAAAAGGCATGGAAGACATTAGAGAAACCCACCCTTTCTGGATAAATAAAAGAACTAAAATCTAACCAAGTTGAAATCAAAAAAGCTATTAATGAGGTGCAATAAAAAATGGAGGCTCTTACTGCTAGGATAAATGAGGCAGAAAAAAGAATTAGTGATATAGAAGACCAAATGACAGAGAATAAAGAAGCTGAGCAAAAGAGAGACAAACAACTACTGGACCACGAGGGAAGAATTCAAGAGATAAGTAATACCATAAGACAAAACAACATTAGAATAATTAGCATTCCAGAAGAAGAAGAAAGAAAGAGGGGAGCGAAGGTATACTGGAGAGAATTATCATAGAGAATTTCCCTAATATGGCAAAGGGAACAAGCATCAAAATCCAGGAGATGCAGAGAATCCCCCTCAAAATCAATAAGAATAGGTCCACACCCCGTCATCTAATAGTAAAATTTACAAGTCTTAACGACAAAGAGAAAATCCTGAAAGCAGCCCGGGACAAGAAGTCTACATACAATGGTAAAAATATTAGATTGGCAGCAGACTTATCCACAGAGACCTGGCAGGCCAGAAAGAACTGGCATGATATATTCAGAGAATGAAACGAGAAAAACATGCAGCCAAGAATACTATATCCATCTAGGTTATCATTGAAACTAGAAGGAGAGATAAAAAGCTTCCAGGACAA
>ML109938.1:0-57057 GCA_003697995.1 Taxidea taxus jeffersonii
TCACAAGAGTTGGTTGAACGAATGAACTTGGATGGATGGATTAATCCCCAAGTCCTAGGAATTTTATTTCTATTCACTTCTCTCCATTCTCTCTGCCACTCTCCTGGTGAAGCCTGATAGTTTCTCACCTAGATGATTACAAGTATCTCCTAAGGGGTCTCCCTGCCTCTAGTTTTCCCTTAATTCAGTCATTTGTATATTCTAGATCAAATGAGCTTTCTAAAATACAAAGTGAATCACTAAATCTTCTGCTTATAGATCCTTCAGTGGCTCCTCCTTACCCTCGGGCTAAAGTCCAAATTCCTTACTGTGAATTACAGGGTTGGACAGAATTGGGGAACTTTTTCCTTCATAGCCTTGCTTCTTCTGTTGACTCTGCACTTCAGCCAAACTGATCTACGTTTAACTTTCTCATAGGTGCTGTGTTCTCCTGCCCAGGGCCTTTGCATGAGCTGCTTCCTCTTTTGTCTCTTCTATCCATCCAGCTCAAACTCCTTTCTTCTCTATTAGCAACTTTTCAACTTTCTTATCTGGTCTGACACTTCCTCCAGGAAGCCCTTCCTGACAGGCCAAATTTGAGGCCCATCCCCTCTCCCAATAATTCTCTTAACACCCATTATTTCCCTATCATGCTTCTGCTATTTTATATAGGATTGCCTATTCCACTAGCCTATCAGTTCTGTGAAGGTGGATATCCAGCCTCATAGTCACAGCTGTGGCCTGAACAAGTGCAAAGTCAATTCCATCTGAATGCATGAATAGATCCTTGGGCTCCTTAACAAGTTTCATTACCTTTTGTTCCGATGAGGTTGCAGAAACCAACTGCAATGATTCTTTACGTTACTCATTCCCACAAAGCACTGTGCTAACGCAGTTCTCATAAATTCTTCGGTCTTCTTGTTCTTATTCCCATTTTATAAATAAGACTACCGAGGCTCCAATTGCTGTAAATGAGTCCTATATTAAGGTGTGGGCCCCTCACTCTGATCCTAGGGGCTAGCTCTTTCTATTCTGCACACAGTCAACTGCCTGCTTCAAGTGAGAAAACATTTTAAACTAAGAAATGAATCATGGATTGTACACTGGCTTTCCGACCTCCAGTAGTCTGCTCTGAATGTACTTTTTCCTTACTGTTAATCTGAAAGTAACTTTCTTTGTGCCATATTCCTTATTCCCAAGCTTTTTTCTATAGGCCCTATATCTGCAGGGTTTCCTGCCTTTCTTGCTCTCTCCATAATGAGAATAACTGGGCCTCTTATTTATGCTTCATTTCCATTGTCCTTTTTCGGGGGGCTTTTTTTTTGAGGGAGAGAGAAAAAGTGGGGGGAGGGACAGAAGGGAAGAGAGAATCTGAAGCAGGCTTCACATCCAGCACAGAGCCCCATGCAGGGTTCGATCTCACGACATTGAAATGACCTGAGCCAAAATCAAGAGTCAGACCCTTAGCTGACAGAGCCATCCAGGTGCCCCACTTTGGGCTATTTTAATGTTTTTATTACAGGCTATACAAATATCTGGAAAGATACATAAATGTGATGCAATGAGCTATATCCTACTATGAAGAACTTAGTTTCAATGCATTGTTTTTCTTCACAGTAGTCCCTTGTCCTTTTCAACATGGACATTTTTCTGGTCCTGCTCTATGATTACTCTTTCAATGGAGCTTTTCCCTGAGCTCAGTTGTGCCTTAATGCTTGTCACTTCAGCCTGATGGCAGACTACTTAGGGGGCTTCCACTGGTTCTTTATGGGAAAAGCCCATTTCTTCTTGTTACCGCGCAGCTGCTTAATTAGCAGTACTCTCTGTGGAAGAAATATCCAGAAGCATAGCTTAAAAGACAACATATACAGTGACAATCCGTTTTTTGGTGGTTTGTGATCCAAACCACCACACGGATGCACACAGTCCCAAAATGGGAGAGGTGATTCAGTATTGTTTGTACAGCAAATGCCTTCAGATTGGACAGGCTTGGGTTTGAACCCGCTTTCTAACATGTCTCTATCTGTGTGTCCTGGGCCTTTCCAGGCCTCAATTTCTTCATCTGTAAAACACAGATAATAATGGTGCCTCACAGGGTGCCTGGGTGGCTCAGTGGGTTAAGCCTCTGCCGTCAACTCAGGTCATGGTCTCCGGGTCCTGGGATCAAGCCCCACATCGGGCTCTCTGCTCAGCAGAGAGCAGCCTGCTCCCCCCACCCTCTGCCTGCCCCTCTGCCTACTTGTGATCTCTCTGTCAAATAAGTAAATAAAATCTTTAAAAAAATAATAATAATGGTGCCTCGCTCACCAGAGCAAGTACTGAGTGTGGGGACACTGTCGGTGGCTGAGGTATCTGGACAAAACAGCCCAAATATGGTCACATCTCAATCCCAGGAAGTGGTGAATGTTACCTTCTGTGACAGATGTGGCTTTGCAGATGTGATTAGTCAAGGGAGTTGGGAATGGGAGATTATCCTGGCGTATCTGGGTGGGCCCTAGTGTAATCGTGAGTATCCTCAAAATAAGAGGGAAGAGAGAGAGACCTGACCACAGAAGAAGGCCACATGACCACAGAAGCAGAAGACAGATTTGAAGGTGCTATGCCGCTGGTTTTTTTTTTTTTTTTAAGATTTTATTTATTTGACAGACAGAGATCACAAATAGGCAGAGAGGCAGGCAGAGAGAGAGGAGGAAGCAGGCTCCCCGCTGAGCAGAGAGTCCGACGTGGGACTCGATCCCAGGACCCTGGGATCATGACCTGAGCCGAAGGCAGAGGCTTTAACCCACTGAGCCACCCAGGTGCCCCTATGCCGCTGGTTTTAAAGACAGAGGAGAGGGCCTTGAGCTGAGTAATGCAAGGGTTGGATTTCTAGAAGGTGGAAAGGCAATGAAATGGGTTCCCCCCTGGAGCTTCCAGAGGGAGCTCGGCCCTGCCAAGAACCTGGCCTCAGCTCAGTGAACCAGTTTTGGACTTCTGGCTCCAGAACTGGGAAAGAATAAGTGTGAATTGTTCTAAGCCACTAAGTTTGTGGTAATTGAAGTGGCAGCCTTAGGAAGCTAACACAATGGTGATATCTGGGAAATGAAAGATGACTCCCAATGAGCTGGTAACATAAGGAGGACGACATTACAAAGGCTGACATGTGGGGTGGTGAGGCCCTCCGGGCATTCAGTGTGTGGTGGAAGGTACCGCAGTGTCGTGTGTCCAGTGGGGGGGCCAGAAGGAAAAGGGCAAAGTATGAAGCTACGTGTAGGGATTTTAGACGTGGACAGAAGTGAGGTCTTTTGGAGAAGGGAGTGACGGCCGGTGGCTGAAGGGGGAGTATGTTCTAGTGGAGGGCGGCAAGGCAGATGGTGGAATGGCCTGTTCAGGCAAGAGTGATAAGTTATGAAGAAAGGCTGATGCGGCGACTTTCTCTGGGCCACCAGGCACACTGAGGGAGGGAGGAAATGTGGATTTGGGAAAGAAAACCTGTGTCCTTGAAACAAACAAAAGGAGCCATTTTCTAGTGTTCTCCATGCCATATTTCTGATCAAAAATGACAATCCCAGGAAAGGAATTCTGAAAAGGATTTGTTGTGTTTGAAGCCAAGTCAAAACTATTAGCAGGCAACCAAGGGCCTTCCAATTCTCTGTTTCTAGCCATGACCAGAGAAATGTAGGCCAAAATGAAGTGAGTTCATTTGCAATCTCCATGTATTTGGTATTTCCTATAGAACACACTGTGCCTTTTCACACAGCCATGGCTGCCCATAGGCCATCCCTCCTCTCCTGTAAGATTCTGCCTCTGGGCCCCACTGGCAACATCTTGCCCATCATTCAAGTCTCAAGTGAAGTCTAACCTCCTTGAACCAGCTTCCATGTTAATTGCACTATCTAGTATGTATTTGCTAGCAATTTCCATACTTCACTGTAACCACACTTAAATGATTGTGGCTCCCCCCTCCTCACCCACTGATTCCACCTTCCCCTCTGTAGACAGAAAGATCCCTGGGGGACATATACCAGTCTGTTGATTCCACATCTTCTGCTCCCACAGGGCTTGACAGGTAGGAAGCATTCAATAAATGTGAATGGTTGCTAAGAAAGTAGATCTTAAATATTCTCCCCCTGCAAAAAGGAGAGGGGTTATTTAATTGATGGGATGAGGTGTTAGATAAAGCTAGGTGCTCATCATGTGGCAATATAGAATGTATCAAACCAATATGTTATATACTTTAAACCTACACAATATCATATATCAATTATATCTCAATAAAGGTGGAAACAAGGAAAAAAAGATTTGAGGGGCCTTCAAGAACAAAAAAATAAATGTGGATGAATGGATGGATGAAGTGATTCACTAAATGTGCCCTACAGGCAGAGTTATGGTGGGAAAAAGAAAATAATGAAATTTATGAACCCCAGGGTCAGTGTCTAAAGGAAGGAATGCCTTCCACTCAGTTCTCTTGAAAGTGGGAAATTATAGAAATAGGTAACACCAGAACTTCTTCGTGCATGATGTAGGTATTAATTCCTCTGTTATCCATTGTATAGTTCAAATGACAACTCAATATCTGATCTAAAATTTAAGAACAGATTGTCTCCACCTTCCAGACTCAATTTGTCATCTCCTTTATGACATGTCTTTTTTTTTTTTAAATCAAGGCAGGCTACAAAAGGAAAATAAAATATTGTATTAAATGGACCCTGATTAATAAAACCACAGGTTGATTTTTACCTATTGCCTTCGCATTCTGTCTAAAATTCACAATTGTTTTCTTTTTTATTTTATTTTATTTATTTGTCAGAGAGAGAGCACAAGCAGGGGGAGCAGCAGGCAGAGGGAGAAGCAGACTCCTGCTGAGCAAGGAGTCAGACGCGGGGCTCGATCCCAGGACCCCAGGATCATGACCTGAGCTGAAGGCAGGTGCTTCACCAACTGAGCCACCCAGGCATCCCCACAAGGGTTTTCTTAAAAAAAAGATAACGTTATTATGTGCGATGGATGCTACTATTACTTATGGTCGCTACTCTTATCTTTTTATTACAAACATAAATAACAAGAGCGGTAGTAAAACATGTCGCATTCACATTTAGATTAAAAAGACCTTATGGAAAGTGAATATATCACTCAGATATTATCTAGTGACTGAATGTGTACAGCATCTACCTACAACAAGCAACCCACTCAAAAGATGCAATTAGTATGCCCAAGTCTCAGGGACAAATTATAAACTACTTTATCCACATTGTACATCCATCTAAAATATTTAGTAAATTTAGAATGACATAGTTAATAACCTGGCTCTAAGAGTTCACTCATTACTCTGAACAGAGAAAGTGGCGGCTCATTACCAAATAGGTAATGTGCGGGGGCGCGGGGGGTGGTCGTGAAATCCTCCACTTCTCATATACAGGAAGTATGTGCAATGGGAACACGAACACTTCCTGTGTGTGGAAGGCACAGTGCCAGACATTGTAGGTGACACATACATGCGTACCAAGCATGCCCCATTACTGTGCTTGACAACTGTTGAGCATTTGTAGTCACACTTTTTTGTAAACAACCCAACGGGATATCTCATAGATATGGAAAGACCCTGATCAGTATGACTGAAACTGGTAAACGGCTAAAAGAAAAGTTGCCTTGAAAAAAGCACAACTAGCATCTTAGGATTTCCTTAGGTCAAGTAGCCTGGTTATATTTTTGCTGGCATTCGTTACACTAGAATCAAGTCCCGTGCTTATGGAAGGAGAGTGATTTTGTTGGACTAAAATGCCAGGAAAACTCTTGTTTTACCCATTCACTGAAGAGTTCTTACCGCAGATGGGTAGCTATGCTCTCTGCCCTCTGCCTCTTTCCCTCCCGAGTTTTAATTCCATGGCTCCATCCTAATCTACATTATTTTTAAATTGCTAAGAAATGAGATGTCATCAACTAGTAACATTCTGGGGAAAAAAAGAAAAATGTCTCTTTTCCAAACTATAATGGAATCTAGAAAGAGAAGAAAGTGGTTAGTACTTGCTGCATTCCTCACTGCATATGACTTTGATAATCTGGGGTATTTTGCTTCCTTAAAGCAAAATTATAAGGGTCCCTAGGTGGCTCAGTTGCTTAAGCGTCTGCCTTTGGCTCTGGTCATGATCTCAGGGTCCTGGGATCGAGCCCCACATTGGGCTCCCTGTTCAGTGGGGAGGTTTCTTCACCCTCTCCCACTCCCCCTGCTTGTGCTCTCTCTCTCTCTGTCAAACAAATAAATAAAATCTTTAAAAAAAAATTATAAATTAATGTTGTTAAATTTTGGTGTTTTTGAAAGTTGTTTACAAAGAGTTTATATTTATATAAAGTATAAGATTAATAATGTCCTTGCTTGCCAAAATTAATATCTTCATACCCGAGTCAAAAATCACATACAAATGGAGCGGAAAAGAGTCATAAAAGGGGATATACCTAAATTTCACCATATGTCTAAGTGCTTCATTTTTATAGAAAAGAAATAAATACTCCAAGTTATTGAGGAGAGAGAGTTAATTCATCATAGTGGAGGTTTAAACATAAAAGGAAGAAAACAACATATGCTTGGATTCCAAAATCCTGTTACATCATAACACCCCAAATTGGAAAAAAGATGGAAAACATATCTTGAAAGCCTAGTCCACATGCTTGGCACCCCCTCACAAAACCCCTGTGCCATTTTATTAACACACTTTTTCATATGTAGCAGCTGGATCAAATGAGAGGCTAAATCTTGCCTTTGTGGTAGAAATTGATTTATCCCCCCCACCCCACACCACATTCTGAATTCTCCTAGAGCCAGCCCCAGGGCTACTTCCTCATTTACCATTAGTATTTATCACTTCTACAGAATGCCAGGGGGCACTCAGAACTAACTATACCATGCTATTCAAAAGAAAACACAAAATCCCTGCTCTGGTGGGGTGGGGGTGGGGGAACCATTAAAAGCATTCAGAGTCTAAGAAAAGGAAAATACAATACTGATGAAACAATGTGTCCAGTAGGAGAGCTACTTAGGCTACCTCTGAGAGGTAGATTCCAAGGGGAGATGAAAGAATGTGGGGTTGAGGACTCTTTCTCCTTCTAACCTGACCACCCCCCCACCCCCCGGCGATGATGTCAGGTTAGTGTGCTACCTGGGAGGAGGAGCAGGTGGCAAGCCCAAAATGGAGCAGGCCAGTATTCGAGTCACATAACAGGAGGGGTGAAAAAGTGCAGTGCCTCCTCGCCGGGCAGATACCATTCACCTGCCATCTGTATGACAGCATTCAGAGTCAGGAGGATGCTTGAGAAGGGAAGAAAGAGAATTGAATCCCATTACCTTTTATGAGTACTCAAAGAAAACATCTATAAAAACTAAGGATAAAAATGTTTTATGGTAATAATATGCACCCATGCTCTCACACAGACCTGATTTCTTCTTTCATATTACCCAATAAATGCCATTTCCTCCTCACATGTATTTTTTTAAAATAAAGAAAATCTCTAGAACTCTACGACAGGTGTATTTTTCTGGGTGGGAAAGTGATACATTTGATTTCATTTCCTCCTGGTGTCATAATCCTTGGCCATCAGCAATGCTACCAAGATTGGAACACTAATTTTAATATTTCATACCTTAATTGACTATAGTCCTCCTGTTCACGTATTCAGTTTGAAATTTTGGATGACATTATATTTTCAGCTCAGCCTATTTTAATTCTTATTCTAGACCCTGTGAAATCATATGACAGCAGGTTTAAGGCTGATATTAACCACTTCCTATTTTTGGCAGGTTGGTATAAACATTATTAAATAGGTCTATAAAGTCGGGTAAAATGTAGTCAAAATCACCTTGATATGCATTTTCATAACCACAGTGGCTGCCTCAAGGCTGATACAGAGTAGATAGCCACTGAAGGAATGATGGGGGAAAATACATAATTAGAAGGGTGAACCGAGAGACAAGTCTCCATCTGCAACTGTAAGAAACTCCTTCCGTCTATGTTTGGGCTTCCGTTAAATTAATTACAGTCACCGAAAAGTAAAACACAGATGAGATGCCCTTCTACATCCAGTGATGGTGATGGGTTCCAAAAGTGCTAGAGTTTATGTTAGAAAGGAGAATAATTCATATAAGGTCCTCCTAACATAAAACTTGTCTTTCTTATATAACGTAAATGGTAAATGTGGCATTAGAGTTCTGCTTCTTTCTCCAAAGGGTATTTAAAAAAAAAAAAAAAACACCCACAAATGTCATCCCATCTATTTTTAAGCAGAATGCTGCTGGGTAACCAGCTGAGTCTTCTAAACCCAATGGGAAAATTCTACGTTTAAATAAGCTGTTTTATGTCATTGAAAATAAGTGCTGCAGACTGACACCGAACATACGGATTTTCTGCATACAGTAACATGTACATTTTCTTAACTTTGAGTATAAAACTCTAGCTCAAGCTGAAAAGCTAGGAAAGCAAAATATATTCTTTAGTAATGGCTCTTTAAAAATTCCAATTTCTGATCTCCTCCCCACCACACACACTTCCATTGATTTCCAGTGAAAACCCCGTTCCTTGGGTTTTCTTTGCAGGTGACGAAGTAATATTTGTAGATTGAGATACTGTAAAGACAACACAAATTCTAATAAACAGACCTAAACGAGTTGTAAATTATGGGGTGTTTCATAGATTTCACTTCTTAAAATGGATTTGGGGTTTTTCCACAGAATTTATTTTTCAATAAAAGTTAACTTCAATAAAATTTTAATTTCAATAAAATTATTTTTCAATAAAAGTTAATTTGTTAATTCTGAAAAAAATACTGACAGTACAGAATGGTATAGAGTTAAAAGTAAAAGCCCTCCACTTCCCAGCTCCCCTTTTCTACTTCCAAAAGAGAACCACCACCATTATCATTTGAACATTTTCCTTCTGATATTTTATGCATGTAGTCAAACACAATATGCACGCGCATTGCCTTTCTTCCTTTTTAACAAACTGGTGTCATACAGTAAGTTACTGTTCAGCACTTGGCCCTTTTAGGGACACCTGGGTGACTCAGTTGGTTAAGCGGCTGCCTTCGGCTCAGGTCATGATCCCAGCATCCTGGGATCGAGTCCCACATCGGGCTCCTTGCTCGGCAGGGAGCCTGCTTCTCCCTCTCTGCCTCTGCCTGCCTCTCTGTCTGCCTGTGCTCTCTCTCTCTCTCTAACAAATAAATAAATAAAATCTTAAAAAAAAAAAAAAGACAAAATCCCTACTTCACAAAGACCACAGTCTACTACATTTTAACATTTGAGGTACTGGCATATTAACAATACATAGCGGGCAACGTTGTTCACTATCACGGTTTAACTATTCCAAACAATGCCATAAGAAATCACCCAGTAGATAAATTTTTATACTCATTTGTCAGTTGAACAGATTATTGTTATTCATTCAGCCCTTCAGTCAATTCTTTGTGCATATCATCAACTTCTCTAGGAATGGATTGTGAATGTCTTATTGTTAATTAAATTAATGCAATAACAGGGTTTTTACACTTAGGTACTCGACCTTTATAAATCTACCTCCTCAAGTACCTGAATAAAGATACTGAAATTCATCTGAATTGAATCCTTCTGAACCAGCCTATGATAATGCTCCAAGGGGGAATTAGGTCAGATGAGCCAGTTTCTGTCCACTTTTACTGATCCCATGTGTGGAAAACTTCTCACTTAAATATTTCATGATAACCAAATGCCTCCCAGACACAACTTTTATGTCTCCTTTTGGTTTCTGTGTGGCATAAGAGCAAAGGAAAGATGTTTTGAATTAAAACAAAATGAATAAATGTATCTCTCCATTCAAAGAAAATTATGCCTTCTAAAAAATTGGGCAAAAAATTTTTTAAAAATCAATTGTTACTTAGGTGATTGTCATTTAAAAATCCATCCCTCAGAAACCCCAGAGAGGAAAAATCACTTATGAGTTTCCATTGTTTTATCCCCCATATATTTCTTACAACTGAAATCTGCTCAAAATTTACATCTAGGAGCACCTTGAACAAAACTAGAGAAGAAATCCAAGTTGCCAGATGGAGGGTGTACCATGGAGAAAGTACTGTTACTCTCTCTACCTCAGTGGTTTTGCAGGGAGGGTCTCCCTTTCCTGCCTCCTACTCCCATCCCCAGAAAGTATTCTCTATGTTTCAGACTTCCGGTGATACCAGGAAACTCTGACTGGTTTGAGGTAGAAAGTAAGAAGCCGCTTAAAAATTTTTTTCTCTAATTTAAGAACTATGTCCTCGGAGGCAAAAGTTCCCTGCAGACATTCTGACACAAAACTGTTCTATTTTGTTTTGTTTCGTTTTCTGGCTGTTGTCCAAATCTGTCTCAGGAAAACAAAAAATAACATATTTTTGTCAAATGGGATATCATAACTGGAGCTTATTTTAATATTTTGCTATTAATTCAAAATTTTTTACTCTGCACAATTGCCAACTTGAGTGGGAGGTTAAGGGCTCACTCGACCAGCAATAGTGAGGGGTGTGTGAACAGCAGAGAGCCGGCATTGTTACTAGGGGAGGCATGAACATCTGAAGAACCTGAATCAGGTCAGTTTGACTTATTACCAGAAAGGTAAAGAAAGAAAGAAAGAAAGAAAAAAAGCCCCCCCCCCCAGCCCTTCTCAAAAGAAATATATCTGCATTGTTACTATCTGTAGGTAATTTGCAACTTCTGTCATAGGATAAGCATCCTCCCCGAGTATGAATTCTGCCTGTGTGTTCATGGATGTGTGAGAGATGAAACACTGAAGACTGAATTGCAGTCAGTATTTGGCAATAGAAGGGATAATGGGCGTGCGTGCCATCGCAGAGATTCTTTTATATCCAAAGATAATCATTTACCATCTTGAGTAAGACATTTTTACCTCATTATAGTTTTTACTATAAAAAAATGGTTGGCATGATCTAGGTTTATGATGGAAAATGCAAGCCATATGACGCATACCTATCCTTATAGATCAATACCACGTTCATTTCTCTGTTACTGTCTTTCATTTGCACAGATTTCTGGAGTGAAACCAATGACATAGACTTGACATAAAGTGTAAGCTCCCACAGCCTGGGTCTTGTTATGGTTCTTCCCTTCCACACGTGGAGACCACCCTCCATTTGTCCTCTCTACATCCAGATAGGGAGATCCGAACCATTTTACAAACTGTGAAAAGCACTCATTTAGCTTAACCATTTTTTTTTCATTTTGTTGAGTCCAAGGGATAGATAAGTAATTGCAATGTAATAGAGCTGAAACCCAGGTCCAAGAGAGAAGAGATCTGAACTCTAGCCCAATTCTGCCACTTAATTAGCCATATAAACAATAATTTACATTCTGGGTGTCAGTTTCTTCATGTATAAATGATGACATTTATTAAAACATGATGTGAATGCTCTTCAGCTGAAGAAAAGGCATAGAATTTGAGAAACTAGTGTCGTACTCAAGTTTCTTTATTGGCAGACATCCTGTGATCTTTATGCTGATATGGACAAGAGAACAATGCCATATAGAGCATCTCCCAAACCTCTTCCATCTTGGAGCCCTCTCCCATGAAGCATTTCTTTGGATGAGTGATCCATGAAGTGTGTTGCAGCATACACTGGGGGAGATGACAATTTTAGGATTCTGCTTGACCGGTCCTGCCACAGTCAGGTGTTGGGGCTGTGTGGGCCAACCCTGCTGTGGAATGTGGTTGCGACGCCCTGGAGACCTTCACAGAGACATCCAACTTCAGCTCCCTGGAGGCCACCACAGCTTCTCCTGTGGATGCTGGTTATATGTCCACCCCTCTCCCCGACCAAACCCACTGCAGATACAACACCCATCCCCCCCAGCATCTTCACAGATGCTGTTCCGCTGTGGGCCCTCCTACTTGCCAACATTGGATGGCACATTTCTTCCCCACCGTTGGTGGAAAAAAATCCAGGACTAAAGATTCCCACACTTACTTCTCAACTATTTAATAAGTCAGGAATATCAGGTGATAGAATAAAAGATCTCATGAGCACTTTTCTTTTAACTTATTCTCTTATGTCTTATTTGATACTCTGCTTGGAACTGGGTATGTGGATGGGAACAAGACATAGTTTCTGCTAGACAAATGAGATCATCCCCCCCTCTCAAACTGCTTAAGGATTGGTGGGTGATCCAGATTTGTAAACAAATGGTCTTAAAATATTATGATAGTGTCCTATTAGTAGTATATGCAGGTTGTTAGAGTAAATCTTTATCTTTTTAGGTTAGCTCTATATTTGTTTCATTAAGACAGGTCATTATGGAATTCCTGGTCTCTAAGAATGCAGAAGGGCTTAAATAAAGGATCTGAAGCTCCTATTTATTTCACACGGTACGATGGTTCAGGTGACTTGATTTTCCTGTTCATCGGGCAGCAAAAAAACAAACATTTTGTAAATGGCTTCCCTGCTCCTAAAAACCTGCCAATTAAATTGACAATGATTTATTTTGTCTTTTTTTAAAAGATTTTATTTATTTATTGGACAGAGAGGTAGAGATCACAAGTAGGCAGAGAGGCAGGCAGAGGGAGAGGTGGAAGCAGGCTCCCTGCTGAGCAAGGAGCCCGATGCGGGGCTCGATCCCAGGACCCTGGGATCATGACCTGAGCCAAAGGCAGAGGCTTAACCCACTGAGCCACCCAGGCGCCCCTTATTTTGTCTTATTAAAGAAAATGCACCTTTCAGGCACTCTGCTCCACACAGTATTTCTTTGCTTCGATGGCCTGTGTGGACCTTCTGAACAGCTGATTCAGAACTTAGTACTTACACTTAGGTCTCTGGCCCCAACTAACTCCTCAGAGGAATGAACAGAACATATATAGCTCACAGCTGAAGAGAACCTGTACAACAGTGAGCACTCGGGGGGCACTATCTGCCTCTGGAGTCCTGTGCCCACTACTCTGGAGGCTGCCACTTGAGTCTCCATCTGTGATGGGTCATTCTGTGTGGCCACCTGGCTAGACTAGAGTATCCAGTTATTTAATCAAACACAAATCAAGGTGTCACTATGAAGGAAGTTTGTAAATATGGCTAATATCGACAATCAGTTGCCTCTAAGGAAAGATTACCCCCAATGATGTGGGTGGGGCTCATCCAATCAGTTGATAGGCCTGAGAACAAAGCTGAGGTTTCCTAGAGCAGAAGAAATTCTGCCTCAAGACTCACTCAGCTCCTGCCTAAGTTTGCAGACCACCAGCCGTCCCTATGGATTTCACAGTTGCTGCCCCCTGTAACCATGTGAGCAAATTCTTTAAAACAAATTTCCTTTTTTTTCTGTTCTCCTCTGAGAACATCTTTTGATCCACTGTCCCTTATACACCAGCCTCTGGAGATTTTCTCAAGTGCACTGATCTTCTCCATCCCAAGCCCCTTTCCACCCCGAAGCTGAAAGAGCCTTGAAACCTTTGCATACTCCTCCACCATGGTCCAGCTCTGTTATAAATTAAACAGGCAGTAGGGGTTGGCCCCATGAGGGAATCTAACCAACATGGATGACATGATTTCTACATGAAAATACCTTCTGAATTCCAAAAAACAAGCTTTTCTCTAATAGGAATTTTATATGCATTTTTACATCATTTATGTCATTGGAGTTAGTTCCTGATACATGTGTTACTATCCTCATCTTGTTTGAGAACACGGAGGTTAAAAGATGTGAAGGTCACTGGACCAAAATCACACATCTGGGAAGTAGTAGAGTCAAATCTGAATCCACGCTTACCTGATTCCAAACACTATCCTATATTCCTTGTACCATGCTCTTTCCCTGTAAGTGGAAAAACTACCTGGGTAAGAATTACCTGGTAGGAAAATATTCCATTTTTTTCTGTGACATTTCTGTTTGAGTATTGTATGCAGAAGCACTGAAACGTTACCAAAAATGACAGCCGTTTCATATGGACATCAAATACTGCATCCATTCGAATAGAATATCCATCCAGGATTGTTCTAAGGTAAATGAAAGCCTTTTTAAAAAATATTTATTTGGGCGCCTGGGTGGCTCAGTGGGTTAAGCCGCTGCCTTCGGCTCAGGTCATGATCTCAGGGTCCTGGGATCGAGTCCCGCATCGGGCTCTCTGCTCAGCGGGGAGCCTGCTTCCTCCCCTCTCTCTCTGCCTGCCTCTCTGCCTACTTGTGATCTCTCTCTGTCAAATAAATAAAATCTTTAAAAAATATATATATATATATTTATTTATTTTATCTCTTAAAAATGTTTTGAATCCCATCACTCCTGGCCCTCAGAGGCCGATATACATGCAAAGGCATTTCAACCCTCAGGCTGCCTTGAGCTGGCTTCGCAGGGTTTGTCCCAACCCAACTGAGGGACTCCCTCCATCAGCTTAGGCATCCCCACCCCTGGCTAGTGCCTTCTCTGACTCTCAGCTACACAGGGGCCTGTTCAAAAAGGACGCTCCTATTGTCCTCATCCTGAAGTTGGAGAGATGTTAAGAAATATTCTTCTACATAATTTCAATCGGTGAAAGTAAAAGTGACAAAGAGACAGAGAGCTCAATTCTAGAGGTATTGTTTTAGGGTCTCAAAGCTATTCATTCATTCAACAAGCACATATTAAACATTTACTGTACAGGAGGTTCTCTGGGAAAAACAAAGATGAATCACATTGTCCTCTGATTAATAATGAACGTGGCCGTGCTCTGTGCCAGATGCTCTAAAAACAGTGCTTTTCAAGCCAATGATAGCAACCAATTAGTGGTTCATGAAATCAATTCAGTGGGTTGCAAACGACATCATTTTTAATTAAATAGAACACAATAGAAGAGAATAGAAAAGAAGATAGAGTACATGGCCTCAGAGAGGTTAAGTCTTCCTTTCTTTCTTTCAGTTGTATGTGTGCATATACTGGTTTCCAAAGGAAGGTGTATCCCTTACTGTGAAACAGAGTCAAAACCCATTTAAAAGCTACTGTTCTAGAGAGAGTGAAAGAAGAAAACAAACGCTTTGCTCTCAAGAAGCTTGCATCTTGCTGGGAAGATAAAGCTAATTAATGAACAGCAGAATCCTTTGTATAAAGCAGCTAATGACTAAAGGGTCAATGAATGTTGCTGATTTAGTGCCCCATGAGACTGAGACCAAGAAAAATCCCTGTGGCAGTTCATTACTCCTTCCTCCTTGAAAAATTTCTCACTTGGCTTCTAGGACAACACATGTCACTGATCCTTCTCAGAATCCCTCACTTATTCCTCCTTAACTCCCCATCTCCTGTGGTTGGGTCAATGCCAAATGGGCACAGTTCTTGGGCCACTTTTCTCTCCTACCAGTACCTATTTCTTAGGTCACCTCCGTCATTTTCTGAGCTTTAAATACCATGTGAGGGCCCACGTTTGCTTTTGCAGCCCAGACAGCCTGAATACTCCCAGCCTTGCATAACCAGGGCCCTAGTTAATCTCTCCACTTAGATGTCTCGTGGACATCTCAAATTCAATCTGTCCCAAACTGAACTCATCTTTGTCACCCCAGTCCACACCTCCCTTAGGGTCTATCATCTCAGCTACTGGGAATTCAATCCCTCCAGCCGATCATGCCAAAAATCGTGGTGTTGTTCTTGACTTTTTTCTGCTCTACTTTTAATTCCTATGTCCAAATCATCATGGAAAAGCCTACTGGCTCTATCTTCTCCCTACCTCTTCTACTACCACCATTCCTCACCTTCGACTCCAGCCTGGATAAGTGTGTGAACCTCCAGACTCTTCCCCAGATTCTACCTTATCCCTTCTGGCAACCTCAACTCAGCAAGTCAAGTGATCCTTTTTTTTTTTTTTTTTCCAAGTGATACTTTTAAACTATAACTGGTCA
The DNA here is from genome assembly GCA_003697995.1 of Taxidea taxus jeffersonii. Classification (NCBI taxonomy): domain Eukaryota; kingdom Metazoa; phylum Chordata; class Mammalia; order Carnivora; family Mustelidae; genus Taxidea; species Taxidea taxus. The sequence continues at coordinate 15,817 of ML109938.1, forward strand.
CATCTCTCATCAGAACCTCTGAGCTATTCCTATTTCTCCAAGGAAAAGCCACGCCCTTCCAGTGGCCTGTGAGGCCCAGTGACCTAGACCCCATGCCCACCCATCACCACTCTGTGCTCACTTTCTGTTTGCTCTCACTCTCCTGCCCTGCTGGGCCTCTGCAAGGCAGCCTGACAGGCCTGTCTTCCCAGCAGGACTTTCTTACTCTTCTGCTCCGAGCACTTGCCCTACAGATCTCCTGGCTGATCCCCTCCCCCATTCGATCTTTACTCAAGGTCACCTCCTCCGTGAGGCCTCCAGGGACCATGCTTTGCAGCACTGCAAATCCCTCCACCTTCCCTCTTCCATGGGTACACTCTGCTCCCCTCTCCTGCTTTCCTTTTCTCAGTAGTACAGCTCACCATCTAACGTATACTTTACTTGTTCATGCCTGTCTTCCTCCTTCCACATTGCACCTTCTGTATCCCCAGTACCTAAAACAGTACCTGTTTCACAATAATAAGCTCAGTAAATAGGCATTGAATAAATGAATACATGCTTTTAAAATGAAAGAGACAAAAGAAATGATACTTTTAACTCCAATTTAACCACTAAGGAAAGGAAGGGAATGCCATAATGAAGTTTGGTCTAAGAAACCTCACCTCAGGAAAACAATATGGAGGTTCCTCAAAAGGTTGAAAATAGAGCTACCCTATGACCCAGCAATTACACTACTGGGTATTTACCTTAAAGATACGAATGTAGTGATCCGAAGGGGCACATGCATCCGAATATTTATAGCAGCAATGTCCACAATAGCCAAACTATGGAAAGAACCTAGATGTCCGCCAACAGATGAATGGATAAAGAAGATATGGTATAGATATACAATGGAATACTATGCAGCCTTCAAAAGAAATGAAATCTTGCCATTTGCAACAACATAGATGGAACTAGAAGGTATTATGCTGAGCTAAATAAGTCAATCCAAGAAAGACAATTATCATATGATCTCTCTGATATGAGGAATTTTAGAGGCAGGGCAGGAGAACTGTGGGGGATAGGGAAGGAAAAAATGAAACAAGATGGGATCGGGAGGGAGACAAACCATAAGAGACTCTTAATCTCATGAAACAAACTGAGGGTTGCTGGGGGGAGTTGTGGGTATGGCGAGGGTGGTTGGGTTATGGACATTGGGGAGGGTATATGCTACGGTGAGTGCTGTGAAATGTGTAAGCCTGATGATTCACAGACCTGTACCCCTGGGGCAAATAATACATTGTATATCAATAAAAAAATAATAAATTTTTAAAAATAAAATTTAAATTTAAATTTAAAAAAAAGAAACCTCACCTTAAACTCTATAATGAATAATCCAGTTGGGACATTTCCTTTTTTTTTTTTTTTAAGATTTTATTTATTTACTTGACAGACAGAGATCACAAGTCGGCAGAGAAGCAGACAGAGAGAGAGACAGAGAAGCAGGCTCCCCACTGAGCAGAGAGCCCAATGCAGGGCTCGATCTCAGGACCCTGAGACCATGACCTGAGCCGAAGGCAGAGGCTTAACCCCTGAGCCACCCCGGCACCCCAGGACATTTCCTTTTAAGGGAGCCTGAGCTAGTTTGGAAATACCGGTTCAGATAGCTACTGAATGTGCCATACTCATCTGTGCGCATGCTTGTGTGACAACTCCCATTGGTTCTGTATCATGCTGCCTAGCAGAAGTGGGTTGAAATATAGCCTTAAAGTACAAATCCTCAAAAAGCCATTTCTCCACTTGGTAACTATGAAAGTGGAATTTTTTATTACACATGTGTATAAAGACACCCAAAATATTATTCCATTCTTTCTAGATGTCAAGAGCTACATTCACATAATTTGAAAAATGATAGTTTCATTGAGTTAGAATGAACAGTATTCATGAAGAAGAGGTTCTGTTCTGACCCATTTGAGTACAGTACACTTTTAGGTGTCAAAAATGTGACTTGGAGTAAAAAGTCCAAATAGCACCAAGGTGCACTAGTAATCAGATGAGAGGGATTAAAAAAAAATATAAGGGCAGGAAATTTTGAGGTGTATCTCTTCTTAAATCCTTTTTTTTTTCTAATAGACAACAAATAGCTAAGTTAATGGTTTGCAAATGTAATACTTTGTGGCCCATTTGAGAAACTTGGTAACCCAAAACTTAATGGTAAACTAAAGGAAAATATTTGCTGAAATCCATTTCAAAATTTGTAACTTGGGGGGCACCTGAGTGGCTCAGTTGGCTAAGTGTCTGCCTTTCGGCTCAGGTCATGATCCCAGAGTCCTGAGATCGAGCCCCAAATTGGGTTCCCTGCTCAGTGGGGAATCTGCTTCTCCCTCTCCCTTTGCCCTTCCCCCTCCTCATGCTCTCTCTCTCTCCCTAATATATAATATCTTTTAAAATTCTTATAATTTTGAAATTATGTATTAATACTAGAGATGACTGATTTGATGTAAACTAGCTGTTCCAAGATCAACAGACTTCAAGTTCTAAGGGAAAAGATCCATACTCAAAAACACTGACAAGTAGTGGGGTCTCAGAACTGCTGAGGGATTTGGAAGTTTGAGCCAATACCAAAATTTAGTATTGATGAATGGTATTTCTTCATCTGGGCTTTTGTAGACTTCAGGAAGATCCCTAACCATCTACCCACATCTCTGCTTTTGAGTACCAGACACAAAATTCATACTTGCCTCAGGGAATTCAATTTTTGGAATCATAGCTACAAACCACCAGGAATATAGTGGGCAGGTGCCACCACGCATGACTACATAACTGATGGCTTACCCAGCCATTGCAAGCCAACAGATATGTCTCCAGTATGCCAGAAAGACAGGTGAGAAATGAACAGTTGCATTAAAAAATAAGAAAGGGCTCTAAATTAGCTTATCTCCTGTATGGTCAATGGAAATAAATGTAAGATACTTACAACAGACCTAACCCTCTGTTGTTTTTAATCTTGCTATCTTTTAGGATGTTTATGTTCCTGCTTATATTTCACTAAACCTTGTAGCCAGCTGTAACTGCTGGATGATGGGTGTTCTGTGGTTCTTTCAAGCACCTAAACCTCCCTCCTTGTTACAGTTGTCAAAACATTACAGCATTGTGGCTCCCAGTAACTTAATGCTTGAGTTTCATGCTTAATGGAAAATTGCTAAGTTTTGAAACTTACAGACAGCAGAATAATATGATGAAAAGAACATGGAAATTTGAAACAAACTTGCCCCTTAATTCTGAATATGATTTACTAGCTGTACAATTTAGTGTAAGTTATTTAGCATGAAGTCTCAATTTTCTCATCTTTGCAATGGGGTTAATAACAACTAGGGTTTTGTATCATATGAGATAAAGATTGTGGGTTGGGATTGTAAAATGGCTACCAGCAAGTCCTAAGGCTAATTACTTTACTGTGGATATACTGAATGTGAGAGGAAGTATCTTTGAGTGAGCATTCCAAGCAAAGGTTGAGATGCTTGCTTCCTGAGCAGGCTTAGAGCACACACTCAGCCCTGAGCCAGGCAAGGCAACTGGGGAACGTGATGTGTTGATTGACTGAGCCAACCGCTGTGCTCTGAGACACATGGACCTCAAGTGTGTTTCCTTCTGGGGAGGAAGGGTTCTCCAGAGCAAAATCACGGAGATGTGACTCCAAGAGCCAGAGTTAGAACCAGGGTCGCAAAACCCACAGATGTCCACTACAGTAAAAAATGCAGGGTGGACAGTGAGGAAAATTAAGTTTCTCCCCTGTCCTCACATTACACCAGAATGTGGTATCTTAGTTACTACTTCTTGATGTGGAATCACAAGGCATCTTCACCACAGACAGCAGCCCCTTTGGTGTCAGCTGTCACCTCACTCACATTTTCTACCAGCCCCCAAAGGCTCATGGACCACTCTGAGGGGTCACAGACCTTGCCCCTCACATTTCTCCCACAATGCCTTTTCTCAGTGGCATCCATTAACTTCACACATAGACAATCAACTCCTAAAGAATGGTTTAACCACCAGGGAAGAAGATTTTTAAAGAACAAAGTACAAACCCAGTAGGTGAATCAAAGGTACTGAAATACTTCACTCAGCTTGACTTGTTTTAAAGCTATTTTTCTATTTTCCTTCATCGATCCCCCAGATTTGCCCAATCACTTAAAACTTATAAGCCCCTTTGACACCAGAGACTGTGTTTTATAAAATGCTTTTGGTATATTTACCCAACACCTACTATGGTGCTAAGTACCCTGTAGACACCTATAAATGTTGGTGGGTGAAAATAATTCCATAGGATCACGGCGACAGAATCACTATTGCAGAGTACTGTTTATAAAATTTTGTTTAAGAATGCCGAAACATTTTTATTTGGAGGGAGATATAGCGAAAGGTCTAAGCCCTATTTAAAAAGAGGTAGGTATTTACTCTTGTCCTTAAAAGGTCATTTTTAAGCAATCTGAAGCAAATTAAGCTTTGCACTCCCTTTGGGCTTCGTGGGGAGTTAGAAAGGGCGGTTGCCAGGGAAATCTGATTGGAAAACACCAGTCAGACCTTGGGATCTGCACGTCGCATAATTGTAATTTTCCTATTCCTGCTCTTTTTTTCTGCTTTTCTATGAGAAGAGCAAGCTTAAAAGGCTACAGGGACATTTATGCCAAGTCGCATTTGTCAAGTTGAAAGCTGTGTGGAGCAGAAAAGCAGTTCTCCCTGCTGTAAAGAAGATGCAAAGGACCCGAGTGAGTAGGGAATCTGAGAGCTCACTAAAAGTGCTTAGAAGGCGGAGACATTCACGCCATTTCTGTAACAAGTTGTAGGCAGGCACTTGAAATCCAGGGGGAAGCCTCCTTACCACTGGGGTGCATGCAGGCCCCCACAGCCATCCTTGAAAGACGTGGTTGTCCTTCAGGTTTTCTAACCCCTTCCCCCAACTGTCCAAAAACAGCAGTTGCTAAGGGCACCAGGAAACACTGAGAGAGCAAATGCTATTTTACTTCTTATTATCTTAAACCCTCTTCAACAGTGCTGGCAAATTAGTGACAAGATAATATTTATGCTGATTTCAATAGTTACATTTTATGTTTATTTTAAAAATAAAGTACAGTTGAATGGGAGCATGCCCTCCCTTCCCCCCCCCATTTATTTTGTTCAGTCATTTAATCAATGTACATTCATCAGAGGCAGGGTGACATTAAAGCTTTGATGTCAGACAAAGCCAGACTCCTACTCATTATTATGACCCTGAGAGTCATTTCTGCTTTTTGAGTCCCAGTTTTGCAGCAGTAAAATGGACAGAGTAATGCCCATCTCATCGGACTGCTGGAAGTATTCAGGTAACATAGATATCTCTTCCAGCCCTCTGAGGTTATCCCAGAAATGTCAGATTATTCTGTAAATATCAGACCCCTAGCTCTCCTTTCATAAATACAGTTTTTTGCCCTTGCATTTACCCTTCTTCATCGAGCTCAGGTAAGACCAAGTCTGCCTTCATCTACCCAGTTACTTTAAGAGAAACACTCAATTGTTGAAGAGATTGACAGCTGCCTAGGAGTAGCCTTGCAAAGATCAACCTCTTATAGATGGCCACCATTTTAATCACCACTCTAACTTGCTATGTTGTCTTTATTCCCATCTCATCGGTAAAATGCCTACATTTTTTTTTCTCCCCGCTTCTCTGGTTCCTGACAAATTAGAACTGTAAGTCCCACCTCAGCCTTAGAGGTTTTCCTCCCCAAACCTCTGCCATCCAGAACTGCTCACAGAAGTACACTGGCCTCCCCTGGTATATTTCAGGATATATGCTCCATTTCAGCTGTCCCAGCTTTCTAAGGGTCTGCATTCCTTTTGTGGCTCTCAGATTTCCCAAAATCTCACACATTTTCATCCCTCCAAACCTCACCATCCAACCTCCCATCTCAAGATAATCCGCTCTCCAGGACTCACTCACACATGGCTTCATCTCCCAGCCATCATCTCTCAGACCATCATTGGCACAAAATGTCTAACTCTCTCTACATGTAGTTACACTCTACTGACTGCAGCCCAGCAAAAGTGGGGGACTGAAACCCCAAATCCCGTGGAAGAGCCTTTTAAAAGTAAGCCTTCTCATGTCTGAAATAGTATTTATTATAACTTCTACTTAGAGGCTTGTAATCCTTCCTTTGTTTTATTAACATTTTTTTCGTCCAGACAGATCTTAAAACCATAGGGAGGGTTTTTTTTTTTCCTTACCTGAATTATGTATTCTTTAGGTCACCATAAAATAACAACTGTGACTCAAAAGACAGTCAATATCTGAACACGATGGGAGAAGGGGTATCACTATCTATGAAGAGTGGACCTATTTTGGATATAGTGTCACCCTATACCAACTACTAAGCTCTCTGGACCTCAATTTCTATATTTGACAAGCTAAGATTATAATAATTCTTCTTATCCTTCAAGGTAGTTATAAGGATGATAAGACATTATGTGAGCTTATGTTTTTTGCAAAAGCATTGCACAGATGAATGCTAATTATTATTATTAATTTGGTCACTATTAAATAGGAATATTAAATTCTATGCTTTCTACCCTAGAATATATCCATTTCTTGTTTTTATTTTCACACATGTTCTTTAAAAGTTGTTTGGTTCTAAGATGTATGTTTCTCATTTTAGCATCTTTGATATTGGAATGAATCATATAATCTAGGAAGAGTCAGAGTTTAGTTGGTGGCATTGATTTCTTAGTGGCACAAAAAAATATTGAGGGTTTTGCATTGGTAGCTTAGATTCAGGATAATGTGGCATTTGGATACTAGAGGAAGGCTGCAGATGGGTCAAAGTAAGTAATTTCAAAATGGAAACTTTGTTAACCAAGCAGGGATATAACCCTCCCCCCCAAATCAGTAAAATATTTGAGACCCTCAGAACAGAAGGTATTATCTTGGATCATATAACTTTTAAGAGTTCCCCAAAGGAAAGATTTTTCAAGGGTCCCTAGCTTATCATAGCTTTTGCTCACAGATCAACCAGAATGAGTGTGATCCTCTTTCAGCTGAGTTTGGAGAAACCTAAACGGGAAAAAAATTTGGCAGCACCAAAAGACAGTCTACTTTCAAAGATCCTAAAAGAGACAGAAATACATTTTTGTGTTTGAAATTTTTATATTTTTATATAGGATAACATATATATTCCATCTGCTTATATTCTTATACTAGAACATCTACCTTAATGAGTAGAAGATGGTCAGCTAAAATGCCACTGCTTTTTTAATCCTCAAGTTATTTATGGCTGGCCATACTTTAAAAGTAGCCATGAAGAGACAGATTTTTAATATTTTCCTCAGATTTTAATGGCCCTTGGAAGTTCACAAACTATATTCACACACATAATTTCTATTCATTATATATCTATTATCATCTCCATTTTAGAGATAGAAAAACTGAATCGAGGAGATAAAGTGACTTATCCAAGGTCACACACATTGAGTGAAAGTAAAGCTCAAATTGGAATTCATTCATTCATATAGTATCACATTTACCCAAAAACCTATTCCCTTTCTGGCAAGGTACTAGGCCCTAGAAATAGCCAGATAAACAGTAAGAAGCTTGCCCCCTCTCTACCTTTTCAACCTCTCCCCCACCTCTGTAACTCAGAGCTGCACAGAGCAGAAACTTCATGCAGCCCAGAGGTCCCCTAACTCCCACTCTTGGTCTGGACAGTTCTCATACATCTGGAATACACAGCTCTTGAGTCAAGGTTTTAAAACAAACAAACAAACAAAAAAACCCTTTAAATACAAACACAGTTCCCAGGGAACTTTTTTCCCCCTCCAGGTTTTCTGCTTTGTGAACCAAAAGGAAACATTTGGGATTCCATCACTGGGAAGCCAGGCAAGATTCTGGTGACTGAAAGGCTTTAGGCTCCTCATCTTGGTCCTGCAGAATAGAGATGAGACCCCAGGACAGACAGCTGGGAGTACTTCCTGATGGGAACAACATCACTTAAAAATGATGGGAGTAGATAGTCTATTAGGACTTTATGTTTTTACTCACTACATTTCAATTATTTCTGTTCCTTCTTTGAGGAGGAATATTGGAAGCAGGCATCTGAATTTTAGAAAGTTAATGTCATCCATCATGAGGGAGTGCCAGGGTGCTATACCAGTAGGTCAGAGCTCCCCTAAAAGACCTTTACTGAGCATTCCCTGTGCACTTGTGGGCATTACCCCCATTTAATCCATGTCTAACTCTCTATGGGGTAGGAAACAGACAAGGAAATTGAGGCATATGCCTAGTTTCTGACACAGCAGGATCTCAGACCTGGGTAGTCTAGATGCAGAGCTCACATCTTTGAGCCCCCAGCAATACTGCTTCCCCTGTTTCAGTGAGCTTACCAAGTAATTAGAGAGATGACACAAAGACACATAAAACAAGTAGTGCCTATAAATGCCATTGTGTGATTAGGCACATTAAGTACGCAGAAGGACAATGTGGATTAGGCTTGGGCCACAGAGTGTCCGACCCAACCATATAACTTGGCCCTTGTAACTTGACACCAATCATAGTCAGTGTGTAATGAATGGGCAGAATTGTGTGCCGATAACACTTTATTTACAAATACAGATGGCAAGCTGGATTTAGTCTGTGAGCTGCAGTTTGCTGACCCCTCATGTAGAGATACATCCTATAGATTTCATTAAAAAGACCAATTTACTCTGGAGCAGTTGGAGGGAGCTTTACAGTTGCTGAGTTCAGCCTGGCTGGAAGATTTGAGACAGACTTATAAGACCCTACATGACCTGGCCCTGCACCCCTGGCCTCTCCTTGTATCACTTTCCCCTTGCTGGGTACTCTCCAGTTATTCTGGCATTTTCACTCCCATGCTTATTCTGTCTTTGTTTTTGTTTTGTTTTTTTTAGATTTTATTTATTTATTTGACAGAGATCGCAAGTAGGCAGAGAGGCAGGCAGAGAGAGGTCGGGGAAGCAAGCTCCCTGCTGAGCAGAGAGCCCGATGCAGGGCTCCATACCAGGATCCTGAGGTCATGACCTGAGCCCAAGGCAGAGGCTTAACTCACTGAGCCACCCAGGCACCCCTCCCAAGCTTAGTCTTACTCTAGAGACTCTGCACTGGCTGATTCTTTTGCCTGGGAGCTCTTCCCAGCTCTCCTCCAGGCTGGCTCCTTTGGTCAACAGATCTCCTTGGGAATATTATCGCTTTCCTAGTGGCTTCTCCAAGGAACAGGCTAAAAGAGTCCCCTTCCAGCCACATTGTTACATTAGCCCATCTTATTTTCCTAACTCCATTTATGCTGAAATTATCTTGTTCATTGATTTGCGTGCTTGACTATTATCTATCTCTTCCTGCACTGCTTCTAGAATGTCTACTCCACAGCATGACATCCATGTTTGTACTGTTCACTGCCGTATATTCCTGGCACCCACACCATGACTGGAAAAGAAACAAGCAAAAAGTACTTGCAGATGTGAGGGAAGAAGGAGAGAGGCAAAGAGAGATGCGCAAGGAGACAGAAAATGCAAGCATGTCCCGCTGGGTCATGTTTCATTTTCTCCTGTTCTGTAACTGAATAGACTACAGCTGTGATTAGAATGACCTGTCATTCAGTGTCCATACACTCTTTCAATTAAGAAAACATCCTCATCCTGTAAATAGAGGGTGGTAGCACTTGGTTATGGTCATTCTTTGGTCAGAAGCAAGCCTTCCGTCATTCTGAACTGTGACATGTGGGTCTAAGTTATAGACTGATTATTCCTGAAATAGAAAAATGCACTCTGGTTCTCATTTTGTTTCATCAAAAATAAAGCTCTCTATTGGAATTTAATGCTTACACATATGCATTAAAAAGCAAATAATCCTTTTTTCTCTAACTCATAACTACTGTTAAATCTAACATGTATTACATTGATTTTATTATTGTTTCTTTAAAAATTTTTGGTCCAACCACCTCCAAGGTTGGTGCAGACAAGCAGGACATCTGGCTGGCCTATTACCAACAAGTGTCTATTTGCTCCAGCTTCCCTTCCTTAATAAGACTTCTATTCCCTCAAACTCCCAGGATCAGTAATACTGAAGGCTTTTTCAGACAGCTGTAAGGTTAATTATTTCTTTAGATTTCCCCAAATTTTCTTCTTTCTGTGCAACTGGGGCAGAAAGACACATCAACTTTTGGCTAGATCCCAATAGTAGCCATGCCCCATGATTTACCACTCTTTCCAATTAAAAGGGAATAACATTTCACACTCAGGCCCCTTAAAAATTGGTGTGCCTTCTTAGAAAACTATGCACCCGGTCACTGTCTCCCCTTTTGCTTTAGAGTTTAAAAGGGTCAGAATAAAAATTCTGGCTCAGTCATAGGAACTTCAGAGACATTATTTTTCTTCTCCAAGATCTTGATTTTCTGTTTCTTTACATTTTTCCTAGGACCGATTTCTGAATTATTGTATAGGTAATCTTGTTGTAGGCTACCTTTAAGTGCATGAATAATGCATTATTTTTTAAATCCCATTCCATACAACTTCTTAGCTTCTATCATTTGAAAACAGTTTCATTGAGAGGTATACAGATTAAATACTTTACAGTTGGTTCCCTTAGCAACAGTTGCGACCCATTGTCAGTGCAAGCCCAAGTTCCTACCATAAACTAACTTTGGGAAAAACATCTAAACAGAAATTTGCTATGTTTCATTTCATAATTGATATGACCTCATACAAGTTTGTCCTTAGTCTCTGACATATTCCAGAGACCAATGTTTATTTATGAACTGTGAATCAGTACCAAGAAATGGCCAAGTGCTATATGCATCATCTGTGACCCTCAGCTGTACCAACGTAATTTATAAAATGTTATTGCTAAGCCAATAATGAGGTTCTGAACATGATCACATTTTTCAGTGAGTCACCTTCCAACTGAAGGAAAACAAGGCTGTTCTAAACATCTATGATTTCACTAAGAAATCTTCCTTGTTGCTATAGTGATTTTGATGCTTTTTAGCTAAAAAAGAAAAACTCTGCATTGTTATTACCATGATCAACAAATAGCAAATGGATCAGATGTGATGGATTACAAAGGTGGCATGGGTCTATGGCTCTTTGGTTCTGTAGGTGCCACAGATCATAGCCCAAAAAGAGAAAAACAGTATCACATAGTGGTCAAGAGAACCAGGTTAGAACTCTGTACCTTTGTAGCTCTCTGTACCTTTGTAGCTGAGACTTATGTGTCCCCACATGGGGCTTGATCTCACGACCCTGAGATCATGACCTGAGCCAAAATCAAGAGTTGGATACTTAACCAATGCTGAGCCACCCACCAACCCCTTTATTCTGTTTTTAGGGAAACATCTATTCTCACTTTCTGGAATCTATAACATTTAGGAACATGTGTCCAATATGTGTACATGTCATTGTGAAAAATTTTATGAATGCTTCTGAGTTTAAAAATCATATATTATTAATCATAAAATTTAGGTTAAGTAAATTCTAACCTTTGGAGTCAAACCAAAATGCTTTGAATGCCAGTGCCATTATGTGTTCTTTTATTAGTTGTGTGTTCTTTGGCAAATTCCTTAAGTTCTCTGAGTTCTTGTTCCTTATCTGAGAAATACAGAGAAAAATTATGCAGAGTTGTTACATTGATAAAAAAAGATCCTGTAAGCAACTCCCTTCCCATAGTTAAATGTTAATGATGAAAGAATATATTATTTGCTGGATAATCAGTAAGTAGTTAGCATCAGAATATTAAATACCTGTTAACTTTCTCATTGAAACTTGGACAGTTCCCAGGAGCCCTTCCTGGCTACTCCTTCCCCATCACCATTATTGATAACTCCTACTTCTAGTCTCTCTTTGGTGCATGTTCCATTTATGGCACCATATCTTAAACTTGCTGATGGGTTGATTTGGAACTGTTTCCAAATCTGTTTATGCTCTGTCTTCTCATTGCTGTTAAGTCATATTAAGGGCAAAAAACAGCCTCCTTTGTTTTTTGGTTTCTTTCTTTTAAGCCCTGTGCAGTGTTCTATGCACCGTGGACTGTTCCTTGCTTCTTAATGAATAAAACGAGTGGTCATTATGCATTTCTTTTACTAAATGGAGGAGTAATGAGATCCTAGGTTGAGTCATGTTGAAGTGGAAAATCTAAGTGGGACTGAAGACAAAATCATAAAGAAGCCCTCTATAGCATAGTGTAGTGTTCCACTGAATTCAAAGGAAATGACTGTAGAAAAAGAAGGAGCAGTGTACTAAGAACATTATCTTATATGCTATCCCCAAGTGGGGACTTAGAATAGGATACAGCAAAGCAAGAGGAAAAGAACAATTCAGATAAGTAGCTGTAACAGGTAAGTAGAGAAACTCTTCAGGGGTGGGGGGTGTGTGTGTGTGTATTCAGAGGCCAAGGAAATTTTAAATTAAGAAAGGCCACTCACTTTCATGAGATCACTGGAAACCTTTAAAGACTGCTTTAAGCAGATCTATGGAAGATGAATACAAATTAAGAGGGATTTAGAAAGAATAGGTTATTGAAAAGTCAACTTAGCTGGTTTAGGAAGAAGAGAGATTCTATACAAAACAGTACAGATGGAAGGTGTGAGGAGGGTGGAGATAAAACTGAAAGATTCTTACATTTTAAATGACAATTGAAAACAAATAATTGAAAAGTTCAAATAAAACTGTTCTCCTTTCCAATGGTATTCTTACTGGAATTATTTCTTGACATTCTTATTCTTATTAGCATGCAAAAAATTAGAAGTAAATCAAAGCCAATGGTTTTAATTTTTCCTAATACACAGGATGTTTTAAAGATTAGGACATGGGTTTTCATGGATTAAAATGTTTTTAAACCAATTACAGTAAAACACCATTATTGAGAAATGAATGTCTGAAGTTTTAGATAATTTACTTATATTACCCATATTCAGGGTCAACCAAAAAAAAAGAAAAAAGGAAAGGAAGGTATAGGCTTTTATTAAAAATGAATTATCTGTTTTCTATGTGAATAGGTTCCTCAGGATGACTGGACAGGGTACAACCCTCGAGGTAAAGACGACGAAATTCCATGCCGAAGAATGCGGAGTGGCAGCTACATCAAGGCCATGGGGGATGAAGACAGTGGTGACTCTGACACAAGTCCCAAGCCTTCTCCCAAAGTTGCTGCACGAAGAGAAAGCTATCTTAAGGCTACTCAGCCATCCCTTACAGAACTCACCACACTCAAGTAAGTGTTTCCAATGCTCTACTTCCAGTAGTCCAGCTCCTTATTTTAGCACCTGGAAGCAGATGGTGTGACTCCTAGAGTAATCAGGGCAGAGTACACCCTCCAGATGGAGCAGTGCAATGCACTGAATGGCCTATTGATTTTGACCTGGGGTCTGACATGTGTATCCAGTGCCTCAGAGACACGGGCATCCAGGTGCGTTCTGTAGAAATCATAAACTGAACCCCAAAACCCAAGAAGAAGAGTTTGAAACTATCCAGAATAGCTTTTGAAATGAATTAAGACTTCTGGTCAATGAAAAGATCCATATCTTTCAATTCTCAGATGTTTTCTTAACCACTAAATCTTCAGGGCAACTCTTCCTTATAAGACCCTTGAGTTTTTCAGATAATTGAGTAATATAATAGAGCTGATGATCTTGGAGAGACTTGTAGAAAGTGGCTATGCTTAAAAATTGAGTCATATGTGAAGGTTCTTGATATAGGTTTTTAATTTGGACGCTAAATGCAAAGAATTTGTAAGACCTTGAAAATGGTTTTTGAGGGGCTCCTGGCTGGCTCAGTCAGTGGAACATGTGACTCTTTTTTTTTAAAATATTTTATTTATTTATTTGACAGAGAGAGAGATCACAAGAAGGTGGAAAGGCAGGCAGTAAGAGAGGAGGAAGCAGGCTCCCTGCTTAGCAGAGAGCCCAATGCGGGGCTTGATCCCAGGACCCTGAGACCATGACCTGAGCTGAAGGCGGAGGCTTTAACCACTGATGCACCCAGGCGCCCCACAACATGTGACTCTTAATCTCAAGGTTATAAATCTGAGCCTCACATTTGGTGTGGAGGTTACTTAAAAATAAAATATTTAAAAAAATTATTTTTGGTTTTGAAAAATACAGTTATAAGTAGTCCTCACTTCCATTTGTGCTATTTGTAAATTGAAAACATTATTACAAAAGAAACTACTGAAATTGATTATTTTAAACAAGACCTAATTAAATTTTAATATTATGTATGGAGAGTAAATCAGAACCTTGAAATATATCAGGGCTCGGATCATCATTTGAAAAATATGAATAATTTGTATTCTTAAGTGCCTTTTCCCATATTTTGAGAGATTACATACTACCATTCATGCAGTCATATTATGCTATAAAATAAAACATTAAAAGACAAAAATAAATAGAAAAAGGCCAAAGCTGTCAGAATAAGAAAAATAAGCTAGATTATTTTCAGAGAACATTGAAAAACAGTGTACTCTTTTACGATGAAAACATTTAAATAGTAAAATGCACTACATCTTCAATAAGTGGACAAAGGAGTCTCCTCAAGAATTTTTTTTTCAAGGTATCACGTGGAACCTCTCCAGATCATTTCAGCAAAAAATTACTACCAATGGCATTAATGAACCAACCCAACAAAGTAGCTCTTCTTTCTTTCCTTCAGCATCCAGTTGCCCTTTCTCTTTGCCTTGATTACTGCAGGTATTGGTTTTCTAGGGCTGCAGCCCAAAGTCCCACAAACTGAGTGGCTTGAAACAACACACACTTGTAATGTCACAGTTCTGGAAGCTAGAAGTCTGACATCCAGATATGAGCTGGGCCACGCTCCTTGAGAAACTTGGTAAGGACAATCCTTCCTGGCCTCTTCCCAGCTTCTGGTTGTGGCTGGCAATCCTTGGCATTCTTTGGCTTCCCATTGCTGTACTTCCATCTCTGCCTCTGTCATCACATGGCCTTCTCCCTTCTGGGTCTTCCCACAGCTGTCTTATGACACCACTCATATTGGAGTAGAACCCTCCCTAATGATCTCATCTTAACTTGATTAAATCAGCAAACCCCAAGTAAGGTCATGTTCACAGGTGCTAGGAGTTAGGACTTTGGTCTATGTGGGGAATGTAAGTCAACCCATAATACTGCCACACAAGGTCAAAGTAGATCAAGGATATGCAAAATAGAAATAGGTTTTTGTTGTACTTTGGCACACTTCACAGAGGCTCAGAAAATTAAATATATATCCAGTCTGAAAAAAATATTTTTTTAACTGGATTTGTAATAAAGGCAGTCTGCCAAGGTGGTTTAAAATGAGGGTGGCCAAGGATAACTTCTGGCAAACATCATCTATGGACTTTAAAATATCTCTCCACTAGAGACAATAATAGGCAGACACAGCCATGGTGTTAATTAACATCCTCCAGAAGAAGCAAAAGAGGGAATGCTTTGGGCAAGAAAGTCATTTAGACCTTCAAGAGCTCAGTTCCTCAACAAGCAGTGGGCCGCTGCAACCTTCAGAGTCCCTTCTACCACTTTCATATCCTGTTAGTTGATCTATCAAGATGCATTTGTCACATCAGCTGAATGACATGTTAGGTCTCAGGAGATGAGACACAGGGATTGCCGCTGCTCACAGTAATACCCAGGTGTGAGGAGAACAGAAAGGAGTGGAGCACAAGAAAGCTGAGGGGAGGGCTCTGATGATGCTGAGGACTGGGGATAGATGCAGAAATCATCTCTCACAATTATGCCTTGGGCTACCCTCCTCACAGCTTCAGGCCTATAGGGGATCTGCTCTGAAGTCATTAGAACTCTTTCTTTTTCATTTTGCTTCCTACATAGTATCATCTTCCTTTCAAGCCCAGGCCCTATTTTTACAACCATTATATTTCTTTGCTCCAAAGTTTTAAGAGCAGCAGTTTTTAAGAGTTTTAAGAAAAAGACAAACAGGGATGGTGGCCAAGCTGTTGGTAGAGAAGGCCAGCTACTTCAGACACTGAAAACAGTCATTGAGCTGAGTTGAGTTAGTGACTATTTTCTTCCTCCAAACCTACGGAAATTCAAAATGGCAACCACTTTACTGGGGGATCCCTAATAAATTGAGAAACTTTTTTCCGTCAAGAAGGAATTTCACCAAACCATCTCTATTCTTTAGCAAACAAGAAAACATCTGACCGTCATTCAAACATGCTTTTATTCTCTCTGCTATCATCCTATTCCCCAGGCTTATTTCCCATAGTTTTGTTTGTCTCCATTCATACCTCCTTGACCTGGTTTAGGGATTCCATTCCTCTCTACAGTCTACCTACTACGCTTCCATCACACTCAACTACAGATGATTCCTAGTGAGTTCTAGTTTAATGGTATTTAAGGAGGCACGTAAGAAGACAAGGGAAATATACTATGGAGACAAAAAATTCAAACATGACATGATTTATAATCACTGCTGTCTTTTGTTCCTTAATGATGTTTTGACTCAAGACCATTATTTCTCTAGAAGTTTGAAGCATTCAGTCCCTCATGAAAAAAAAAGAAAGATCCCATATCCTGGAATTCTAGTTCCCCAAAAAAGAAAACTATATTTTTGTTCTTACTTCTTTGACATTTAAGTCAATTTTTTTCCTCCTTCCTCCTCAGCAATTCACAGCTTTAGGGATGAATCATAGCCATGAACTAAGATAACTAAAATTAGCCAAGTAAGATTGGGGCAACATTTTGTTTGAGGTTTTCAACTCCTATCTTCTGTCAGAAATGCTGGAGAGAAAGCACTCCTGTACTTTCTTACACTGTTTTTCTCTTTTCTATTTTTATAAAGGCATCTTGAGGGTTTATTTACGTCACCTACTCAATGTTATTTATTACGTCCTAAGGTTGAACATTCTAGAGTTATGAGCAGGCTTCAGACAGTGAACTCCATCTTTGGGCCACAAAATTCCTGTAGCTACTCACTGAGAACCATTACATCTTTCATTTCCTTGTTTCCCTTCACAGCTGGTAACCAATCCTTTCACCTCACCACTAGCTTTGCTTTCTTCCTTTGGTATTAGCTAACAATGAACTTGAAATGAATTATCACCCAAGAATATTAGTATTTTCAAATAATAACTTCTAGATGCTTAACAGTAAATTCTCAGGCAAGTCAAGGAGAGGTTTGGGGGCCAGGATTCCCCTAAACCTCTCCACACCTTGGCTCTGATGAATTTAAGTCTTAGTCGGATTTGTTATGGTTTAATATTTATTCTAGCATTGGGACTACCGCCTGCAACCCTGATTGGTTAAAACCATGTCCAAATCACATCTTGGACTTTTCCCTCCCAATATTCTGCAGAAAGCACTTTTTAAAAAGTGAGCCGGCATTTAAAAGATTCTAAAGTTAATTTCAACTATCCATTAATCCTAGGCAAATAACACTTCAAAATTTCTTCATACATCTTTATCCTTTCGTCCAAGCACTAAGAAAAACTTCCTCCTGGAAGAAATAGTCTCTAACATTATAGACTTTGAAAGGCCTCTGGAATTGGCAAGGAGGGCCCCAGGTTTATATGCATGTTTGGCTTTGGGGGTGACAAGTTAGACAGAGCTCTAGCAATTTTGATAAACTATCTAACAAAACGTTTCAAGAAGGTTCACATTCAGTCCTAAATGTCTTGAAGGTAGATAGTTTTCTGTTTTCAGGATGGCTAATCCTCTTAATCTTCATTCTTTTCCTGATCCTGAACACTTTTTTTTTTTTTTTTTACATAAATTGTGGAATAGTGAATAGCTATGTGACTTTGGCAACTGGCTTAATGTCTCTCAGCCCTACGCCCAACACACACCTAAACTAAATGAGAGGCTTAGGCTCTTAGCATGGATGGTACTAGTGAGACAACTCCCATCATAAACCCCCACACACATCACCCCCTAACTTCTAGGCCCATGGCAGACAGCATCAGCCAATCCCTGCATTAATGGATCCCAGTACCCTTCCCACTGAACACAGATCTGGTTTCAGAACACTTCTCAACACAATTCTCCAGCCCTCACTTCTCATTGACTGGTGATGCCACCAGGTACTGTCTCCCATCCACATGGTCTCTGAGAGAACTTTCAGCACTGCAGTATGTCATTGTAAGGATGAGGCACAGAAGATCTGGGAGTTTGCAGTTTAAAGACAAAAGCAGCGGTATTGGTAAATAAAATAATTTGAGAAGAGATAAATGGGGTATTCTCCTGCAACTTTAATTCTGGAAATTTAAGAATGAATCAATTTTTTATCAGGAACCCAAAACAAGCTTCTTGATAGATCTCTGTTTTTGGTTATCTTTGTATAAACTTCTTGTTCCCTTTTTTCTCTCTAGACACATGTGTCCTCTGCCAGTTCCTCACATTCCACAGGCTCCTCCTGCCCACCTATAGTTCCTCAGTTCCATCTCTCCGCAGAAAAGGGGGAACTGGGATATATGAACATGAGAACATTGATATTTTTTTCCTAAGGATATAAACCATGTTTAAGAACACAGCCATATATATCATCCCATCTTTGTCCTAAGTGGTATGAAATGTCTCTGTTTTCCTTTGTTGTCTATTTTCCCCAAATGCTTTGACATTCCTCTCCTACCTGACCCTCTGTATAATTTTACATATAACAGCCGATGCTCTTTACAGTGGAAGAAAGAACA
The DNA here is from genome assembly GCA_003697995.1 of Taxidea taxus jeffersonii. Lineage (NCBI taxonomy): Eukaryota > Metazoa > Chordata > Mammalia > Carnivora > Mustelidae > Taxidea > Taxidea taxus. The sequence goes on from ML109938.1 coordinate 34,445, forward strand.
GAATAACACAACCTGACACCACAATATTGTGACTATAATTCAGTGATATAAGCTCAGGATAGGTTCCCATCCTTTCCCCACCACAGTACTTTCTTCTATTACATTTTATCTTCACAACTCCCCACCCCCAGCTTCCAAAATGAAAAGATATGGAAAACATTTAAAACTAAAACTCATTCACTTGCTCATAGAGAAATTATTTAAATATGTTTCAACCCCTGCTAGAAATAAGCCTCATTGAAAAACAAAACAAACAGTAACTGGTACAAGAAATTGCCAGTTATATTCAGCTCAGATCACCATTCCCAGCTTAAGAAAAACCAATTCCTCTTTGGGGTATGAATGCCCTCCTCCAAATGAGATGGGTGTGTGTGAGCACTGTAGTCTGTACCATATCCTGGTCTCTTGTGATATAATTGCTTACAGAAAAACCTCTTTGGGAAGGAAATTTGCAGAGATTTGCCTGTCCCTACTAGGATCATGACCCCAGAGAAGAGAACTTATGTCTTGTGTCTCTGTGAGGGAGGTGAAAGAATGAAGAGAAATTCTGACACACTTTAGAGAAATGAAGGAGATTTTAAAACATTGATGAGAGATTTAAGTTTTAATGTTCTAAATTCCTGAGTGCTAAGGGCTCTACATTGAGAGCCCTTAGCTCTAAGGGCTCTAAAAATGAGATTTTCCCCACTTTACAAATGAAGAATCTATGTCTCAGGGAGATTAAATAACTTGTCCAAGGTTATATGTCAACTAACCATTAATGGTAAGATTGGAGGCCAGGCGTTGAAAGCAGAAAGGATAAGAAGTTGAAACATGGCATGATGGGTTTCCCCAGACTGCAGAGAGGAGGCACATCAGAGGAGTCAGCACAGAGGAGAAAAGGAAGGTCTCCTGGATATGGACACTTGAGAAGTGGCATCCAGGAAAAGAGTTGAGAAAGCAGATTAGACAGCGGGGTCAGGGGAGTGGTGTCAGAGGCTGCAGTGAGGTACATCCTGGCCCGGAAAGGTCCTGCAGGCTCACAGGCAGCTCAAACACCAAGGGCTTTGAAAACATTTTGATCCAGGCTTGCCCTGGGGTGAAAGAAAGAAGGACCAAAAGACCAATGGATCACAGATAAAGGAGGCATTGGCTGATGGAGGTTACAGGGAGAAGTGATAGGCTCTTAGGAGCCTGGGTCCAGCTCCTTCTGGACTATGGGACTATGTAATAACAAACCCTGTCCCTATATCTGTTCCATGGCTGTATGGTATATAACCTGAACCATCTTCTCAGGACCCAGCAACTCCCCAAAGACTGGAGAAACGTGAGCAGGGGAAAACCCCCGAAGAAAGTTCTGGAAATGAAGACTCCCCAGTCCTCTCAGGTGATACTGATCAAAAATGCTACCCACTGGCCTGCCAGGAAGACTTGTGTTTGCAGGAAGCTTTAAAATAACTTTACATTGCCTGTCTACTGGCTACCATCCCTTCAATTTAATATCTACATTCACTATTAAAGTGCAGATAACCAGGTAACAGAGAACACCCTGACTGTAACCAGAAATAGTATTCATGTAAACACTCACGCATTTATTCAATACTTTTAATACTGAAGTACTGTGGAAGACATTTGTACTTGGTTTCAGTAAATTTATTAAACGCTTTGTTAAAATCTGGCTTTCCATGGTCAAGTGGAAAATAGATAGATATAGCTATAGATATGTTTTTATATAGACAGATTTTATTTTTATATCTGTATTTTATATAAATAGATTTTATACAGGCATATATTTATATATCGACATATTATATTTCCATATATTTATATAGAAATACATATATTTTTAGAGATATAAATATACCCTAAAAGATACTCTAGAGTATAGAGATGTGCTCTAAAATTTAAGAATGGTGGAAGAAGGCACTACAGAGAAGAGGTAAACTTAAAATTCAGAGGCTGAAGGTATTAAAGTTTATTGTTTTGTCCAGAATTTTTTTCTGGTCAGAAAAAAATCCACTTTACTTGCTATGAGGACAGTGTTTTCTTTTCCTTTTCCTTTCACTAGAAATTACTATTGTCAGCATAGTTTATGTTATTAGTTTTGTTTTCATTTTATATCATTAAAGCAATCCTCCTCGTGCCCCTCAGATGGTAGCACACTCTGAAGGAAAGAGAAAAGCTACTTTAAAGGAAGTCTAAGCAGACATATTAGCAGCTGCCTCGAATCCTTCTTGGAGGCAGGCTGTGTATGAATCCTAAACAAATGTGCCTTTACAGAAAACTCTTATAGCAAAACCACTGACATTCTTATATATAAATAAGAGGAAATGAGATTAAAAACTACAACCCAAGGATTTAGGCCAGCTGTAAGGAGGAACTTCTAATCACTAAGTTATTAATTATGAAGTAAATTAATTTGGGAGTTTGGAGAGAAATTTTTCCAGACACTTTTGAAAACAACCTGGATTGTGCCTCTGTGAGAGCTTTGATAATTCTGCTGGGTGGCTTGGGTGGAGATGAACAGAATCTCTGTGTGAGATTTTCCCAACCCATGGGGTCTAAGATTTCAGCTGAAGACCGCACCTTGTTTTCTTCTCATGTACATTCATCCTGCATTTTTAAGTGAAACATGCAGGAGGATGAGATTTCTAGGCACCCATTACTCCCTGAGAGTATCACTGCTCTTCCTGACTCTTCCTATCACCCGAATTACCATTTTCCTAAATTCAGTCTTGAAACACTTCAGCTCAAACTCTCATCTCTTCAGGCTTTAGGGCTTCACGTCTCATTTGAATGATGGCAAGGACCAATCTCTCTTGCTGTGACCAAACTGTCTCTGTAATAACTCCTTCCATAGACTTTCTACCTGGTTACTGAGACATCATCTCTGAATCTGTGTCTCTGAACATAGTCCCCAACAGCATTCAGTGTCCCAGGAAGACTCCATTCTTTCTGGAGGTCTTCTTTTCTGCTGGTCACTGATCAGTCAGGGACCAAGTCTGGAAAGATTTCCAAAGTCATAAAGGCAGGACAAGAGCACAGCATCTTGATGCTGCCATCCTCAAGTGAGACAAATTACCTTCATTCCCATTTCATAGGCAAAAGCTAGTGGCGTGGCAATGTCTATCTTCAAAGAGGGCAGAGAAGGCAATCTTACCATGTGCCCAGGACATGAACACATGAAACAGTATTTGACAAACAGCACTAATGACTACTGACGTCCACCCTTCTGAGACCAATTATTTGGCTCTCTCCTTCTCCTGCAGACAAATTATATTCTTGCCCCATCACCACCATCAAAGGAGAAAACCCAAATCCCAGTCCTATCCTAAACCTCAAAATTTATGATCTGTGGGTGATGAATGATAATCTGTAGAGCAGAGAATAATACATAGTCATATCTACATCTGGTTCAGATGTAGCTCCTTTACACCTGGAGACTTTCAGACTCTAACAGAAAATGACCTGCCCCCTACATACCCATTTATCATGGTGGAACAAGGACAAAACATCCACAATAAGGATTTCCGTTCAAAAAGAAGATGGAGACAACAGTAGTCATTGGTCCATAGCAATTCTGCAATCCCATTAGAGAAGATGTTTCTTGATTAGGTTACAATTCTGCTCCCTAGGAGCAACTTCCTTACCCTGTTCTGTCTCCTAGCTCCCTGCTCTGGAAAAGTCTTCAATTTCTATTATTCTCCTTGACCACAGCCAAAGTACACATCTGGAAATGTGCGCTCCTTGGACCCCAGGAGACATTTTAGGACTCCCTTTGTTACTCCACCTTTTAATTTAGCCTTTGGGTTCTTTCAGCAGTATGGCTCTCTCATAACTGTAGCTTCTTTTTCTTTTTTTTTTTTTAAAGATTTTATTTATTTATTTGATAGACAGAGATCACAAGTAGGCAGAGAGAGAGGAGGAAGCAGGCTGTCCGCAGAGCGAATCATGACCCGAGCCGAAGGCAGCGGCTTTAACCCACTGAGCCACCCAGGCGCCCCTCATGAGCTTTTTTTTTTTTTTTTAATTTAAATTTTTTAAATTTAAATTTTTTTGGGGGGAGAGTTTTTTTTTTTTTAGCTTTATTTAAACATATAATGTAACCCCACCACCCTCTCCCGACACCCCTCCCCCCCGCCCCCCTCAGTTTGTTTTATGACATTAAGAGTCTCTTTTGGTTTGTCTCCCTCCCGATCCCATCTTGTTTCATTTTTACTTTTCCTACCACCTTAACTCCCACCCCCGTTGCATCTCCACTTCCTCATATCAGGGAGATCATGTGATAGTTGTCTTTCTCCAGTTGACTTATTTCGCTAAGCATAATACGCTCTAGATGGAGCTTCTTTTTTTTTTTAAGATTTTATTTATTTATTGACAGACAGAGATCACAAGTAGGCAGAGAGGCAGGCAGAGAGAGAGAGAGAAGCAGGCTCCCTGCTGAGCAGAGAGCCCGATGCAGGGCTCCATCCCAGGACCCTGAGACCATGACCTGAGCTAAAGGCAGAGGCTTTAACCCACTGAGCCACCCAGGCACCCCTCAGAAGTGTAGCTTCTTATCTATGAATTCTGATGAGTTCTCTTTAAAATTCAGCACACTTGGGGCACCTGGGTGGCTCAGTGGGTTAAAGCCTCTGCCTTCCGCTCAGGTCATGATCCCAGGGTCCTGGGATCGAGCCCCGAATCAGGCTCTCTGCTCAGCAGGGAGCCTGCTTCCCCTCCCCCTACCTGCCTCTATGCCTACTTGTGATGTCTCTCTGCCAAATAAATTAATTAATTAAAATAAAATAAAATTCAGCACACTCATAGAACCCTCCCAGATACAATGATCGTCTTTGCTCTATTTGTTTACCCTCCCACCGCCATACCTCTAAGATACTCATCAACTTATTAGCTGCTTCCCTCTGAATCATTTTGTCTAATCAAAGTATTTATCTAATTGCATCTTCTTTCTAAATTATGTGACTCCATTCAGATCATCTATTTGAATGATAGTGTGAGATAGTCATATCTTTGACTTGAACCTTGCCACCAGCACTAGTTTTCATCAAACCTTCATCACTCAAAACACATTCTCAGGTTTACCTTTTACAAACTGGGTTGAAATCAATTGCTTCTTCCAAATCCTTCAAGTCTTCAAATGTCTAGCCTCCCCTATCTCCCCTTCCTTGCTATTTATAATCTAACCATTTTTTTCTGAATTTATTTCAAACTGTATAATACCTTGTCAAAGGCTGTCAACAGCAACCAACACATGCTATTAACATTGTGTTTTGCAACTACCTCCCCTAGAGTTATCAGTTTGCTTATTACATCATCTACCTTCCAAGTTGTTGAGGGTAAGTTTACCAAATGATTCACCACTGCATAACCTATATCATCAGTATGTTTCCAGCTTCTAATAATTACCTTGCTATTTGCTACCAATTTCTTTTTTTTTTTTAAGATTTTATTTATTTATTTGTCAGAGAGAGAGAGAGAGCAAGCACAGGCAGACAGAGTGGCGGGCAGAGGCAGAGGGAGAAGCAAGCTCCTTGGCAAGCAAGGAGCCCAATGCAGGACTTGATCCCAGGATGCTGGGACCATGACTTGAGCTGAAGGCAGCCGCTTAACCAACTGAGCCACCCAGGCGTCCCTGCTACCAATTTCTGAAGCTATACCCATATATTTTAGGGTATTTTGTTGTTGTTATTCCATGAGTGCCCCATTTCTGGTACTAATTTATGTACTAGTTAGGCTAGACTAGGTTATGTTCTGTTATCAACCCCCAAATCTCAAGAGTTTATTCCTTGCTCACAATATGTGTCCATTGTGAATTGTCAGGAGACTCTGATCATTGCAGTCACTCAGACACCCAGAAAGACAGACAGTATATCTCAACAGGTGTGTCCATGGTCACCAAATCAGAAAAAGGGAATGTGATGAATTGAGCACTGTTTCCTGGAAATGATGCATGTCATTTCCTCACGTTGCTGACATTTCATTGCTTAAACCATCCACATGACCCACTAATTTCAGAGACAGAGAAGTGCAATACTACTATGTGCCCAGAAAATGGAGAGCTGGGTATATTTGGTGAACAGCAGTAATGGTATCTCATGGTCTTTGTTTACATGGTTCCCCACCCTATCCCCCAGGAAAGCCATCTCCTCTTCATCTGTTCATTCAATTAAGACTGACTACCGCATACAGCATATTGCTAAAGAGCGCAGGCTCTGAGAGGAGATTACCTGGGCTCCAGATTATAGCTCTGTCACCCCTAGATGTGCTACTGTGGGAAAAACCATTTAACCATTCTGTGCCTCAAGAGTAGGAGAAAAACTCTGCATCCTTTTCCATCTTCCTCTCAAATGTAACCTCTCCCTATTGGCTATTATTTCTTCCTCCTAAGAATTCCCTACGCGCTGTCTTCAAACATTTCTCAAGGTAGCTGTAGCCTTCTTACGTATGCTTCTATTTTCTCTGTCCCCACATCAAATGCTGTCTGAAGTAGTGTTTGCAAAGCACCAGGCACAGGGCCAACCCCAAGGAGTCTGGATGAATGCTAACTTACTAATAAACAATCCCTATATGCCTCGGGTGGCTTAAACAGCAGCTTCACAGAGTAGCTCTAACCCATAGTTGTTGAGTTGAACTTCCATCTAATATCTGCCCGCCACTGTTTGGCTGTGTCTGTGCTTGCTCAGACTCTTTACCCTCCCCGTGCTTCTGAATCTGTGGTTTTGTGCAAAGCTCCCTGTTCCTTCTCAACCCTACTTAGCGTCACCAGCCCACCTGGAGGCTGGGAGCTCAGTCTGGCAGGTACACATTAGCATGTTAAAAATATCTATGCAGCCATCCCAAGTATTGTCATCCCCTCTGCCCATTAGCATATTTCTGTTAGTTCATCTGGGGAATCCCTGTTCATTCTAGTTCTCTTAGGAGGAGGGGAGAGGCCTAAGACCAACATTAACTAGTCCTTTTAGAGTTGGAGAAGGATTCTCTGCAATAATCACATTAACTGCTTAGCATTCTTTCAAATTGATTTGCTATTCAAATAAACCCCTGAGGAAGAAATATATTTGATCATCTAGCCTGATAACAAGTAATAGTTTAATTTTCTTTCAAGCCTACTTTTCAAGCTAAAATTACACATAATAATTTATCAAGTGTTTTCAGTCTATTTCATTTGATCCTTCCAATGGTCACAGAAGGAATTTAGAGTTGATTTTTACCAATCAATTTTAGAATCAATTTAGAATTGATTTTTACCAATAAACCAAGGGTTCCACATGATTATGAGCCTCAGGAGGTAGAGCCCAGCTTGGTCTTGGGTCTTAGGCTCCAGCCATCTGCTTTCCACTCTAACTTTCATCCTTCCACTGCCTCGTGGAGCTCTGGGAACTTTTCCCCAAGTAAGACTATCTTCACCATCTGGACATTGTTCCAAGCTTCCAGCTCAGAAACTTCTTTTAGTTCTTTGGACCACTTCTCTTTCCCAGAAGAAGCAGAGCTGAGAGCTCTAGGCATAGATCCAGGTTACCACCTGCATATGAAATTGCCACCACCTCGGTAGCATCATCCCTGGGCCAAATCTTAAGAGAGGTGGATGCTGTGCTGTGGTTTTGGGATTCTTAGGAGACTGGGCCAATCCTAGAGCTCATGTCTGGAGAGCCTGAAATTAGATAGTCAAGAAAGAACCACTTTCTTGTGTTGTTTCCCCTGCTTCCTTTCACCTAGTGAAGAAGGGTAATGTCAGGGTTTCAGAGTAGGAGAAGCTGAGAATTAAAATAGTCACATTAAAAGACCAAAAATAAATAAAGTAAAATAGAATAAAATAGCCACGTTCTGTGCCCCTCATCATTGAAAGAAACCACTCGGCGATGTTGGCTGGTCCAGTCTGCCAATGAGAGCCAGTGGTGTGCACCTCTCCTCAAATCCAACTCACCCTTGTCACCCTGGTAACTGGCCATTGGCCATGATGGGACTGTTTACACCAAAGAAATCAACATACCCTACAAATCAGAGTTTTTTTTTTCTTCCCAGAGAGCCAGTTTTTAAGCATTTACCTATATACCACTGCACAGTATCTTCATGTAGCCATCCTTCAGAAAAAGGACAAAAGGTAAATCTTAGAAGCAAAACCAAGAGGAACCTCAGAGATCATTCCAACCCAGTTATATTACAAATGAGAAAGTGGAGGCCCAGAGAAAAGCAAGAACTTGCTTAAACTACTTGACAAATTTTAGGATCCAAGTCTTCTCACTTACAACTAAGAATTCTTTCCAGAGAAATCAAAGTTTTCGGGCTGCTACATTCCCTGAGGGAGACAAGAGAAAGATAAGGCTCTGCTTCCACTATACATATATGTTTAAGTGCCACCAAAACAAAGAAAACAATTTTGTATAATTATTTATAAGTTTCAAGATAACATTATGCATGCTGCCTCAGACTAAAAGTGCTGTAATTGTTCAGAAAATAGAAAGTTGAGGTGCCTGGGTGACTCAGTTATTAAGCATCTGCCTTTGGCTCAGGTCATGATCCCAGGGTTCTGGGGTCGGGCCCCGCATCAGGCTCTCTGCTTGGCGGGAAGCCTGCTTCTCCCTCTCCTACTCCCCTTGCTGGTTTTCCCTCTCTCACCATCTCTCTCTGTCAAGTAAATAAATAAAATCTTTAAAAAAAAAATAAAATAGAATGTTATTATGATAGAAACGACAAGGGATAGCTTCATGAAAGAGAAAGGATCCAGCCTGGAATTTAAATAATTACCCAGAGATAAGAGACTGGGGAGAGAGAATGTGTCTGAATATAAAGGAAGCAAGCCGACTGACGCAGGATAAGGGGTATTTAAAACTGAGAAACTATCTTAGGAGAGACAGTGAAGACTTTTACAAGCAAGATCCTTTTGCTTGAATCCAGTTAGTGATAGAGAATCGTTGATGACAGAGGAAGAAAATAATGTCAGTGTTGTTTTAGAACAATGGCCTACATGGCGTGGAATTTAAAAAAGCCAATTACAGCAGAACTTTTCTCCCATCTAGATGAATGTTCTACGTTATTTATATGGGGATCTACATCTGGAAGGATGTTTTCTAATATCTCAGTAGTCATTCTCCCTGTGAAGAGACTTTATGGCTGATTTTCCCCCCTGCCTTTTGTTTTTCTCTCTTTTTTATTTCTTTTTGTTTCTTCCTTTCATTACTGTATAGCTAATTTTAACAACAAAAATCACCTCAAAGGATAATGACTCACACCAACTAACATCAACACCAGTACATAAAGTAATTCTAATGGTACCTCAAGACAGGAATTATCACCCTGAATTATACAATGAGGAAACTGAGACACAGGAGGTGAGTGGACTTGCCTAAGGTCACAGAGCTAGACGTCCATAGTCAGGATTTAAATCCAGAGTCCACACCACTAACCACTATTCTACACTGCCTCGGGATGTGAGAGACACAGGCAGACAGTGTGAAATCAAGTAAATGAACCCAAGGAAAGTTGCAGAGATCCAGGCATGAAGAAACTCTAGAAGTATAATACCAGAAAGCCCTGCTATGCAGAATTACACAGATAAAAATACTAGAAATCAAAAGCCAACCAAGAATGGATCATGTCCCTTGTTGTCGTTTTCCCTTGTATGTTGTGGCGATACTCTACACCACAACAGATTTTACGCCTACACACATCTCTTTTCTGTTTAGGAGTAATGAAAAGATTTCCATTTTTATTATTATAAAAATGCTCATAAGAATTTCAACAGCACCAATGAGTATTCTAATAATATGTAAAAGTCTTCCTCCCTCTCCATCCCTTTTTACCTCTTAGAGGTAAGAATTTTAACCAATTTTTGTGCATCCTTTTAAAAACATTCTATGCAGGGGCGCCTGGGTGGCTCAGTGGGTTAAAGCCTCTGCCTTCGGCTCAGGTCATGATCCCAGAGTCCTGGGATCGAGCCCCGCATCGGGCTCTCTGCTCAGCGAGAAGCCTGCTTCCTCCTCTCTCTCTGCCTGCCTCTCTGCCTACTTGTGATCCCTCTCTCTATGTCAAATAAATAAATAAAATCTTTAAAAAAAAAAAAAAAGAAAGAAACATTCTATGCAGACATTATATAAACATATTCCATACTTTCTTGATATGCATGGTTCTGCAATTTGCCCTTTTTGCTTAAAATTATTTCTGAAACATTGTTTTATATACATGCATGTAGATTAGTTTTTTAAGAAGTTCTTTTTGACATGGGGCACCTGGGTGGCTCAGTGGATTAGGCTGCTGCCTTCAGCTCAGGTCATGATCTCAGAGTCCTGGGATCAAGCCCAGCAGGGGCTCTCCGCTCAGCAGGGAGCTTGCTCCCCCTCTCTCTCTGCCTACTTGTGATCTCTCTCTCTGTCAAATAAATAAATAAAATCTTCACAAAAAAAAAAAAAAAAGAAGTTCTTTTTGACAACTGCAAAGTATTCCATTGTATGGGTATACAATAACTTAGGCAACCACTTCCTTTTTTGCATGGAGAATATTTTTTTTAGTGTTTTTTTAAAATTTTTATTTATTTTTTAAATTTCTTTTCAGTGTTCCAGAATTCATTGTTTATGCACCACACCCAGCATGAGAAATATTCTTTATGCAAAGCCAAAGAAGGCAAAAAGGCTTAGTTATAAGAAAAAGAGATATTTGCAACATATCAAAATGATCATTAGATTCTAACTCTTGGGTAAGAGAGCAGGAATGAGTAAGAATTTTTAAGTAATTTCCATAAACATGAAGGCTTAGGATCTCAAAGCACTTGATCATTTGAAGAGAATAAAGACAAACAAAAAGCATGATGTAAAGTGAAATGTTCCCAGCCATCAAAATCAAAGAATATAATCACAAAGGCTGCCTTTTCAATTCCTTGCAGGCAGGACTGGGTTCTAAGACTATGCCACTCAGAAAGTGAAGATAAACAATCTACCACTGCAAAACAATGCAGGGGGCCATTGTAAAAATAAGTTAATTTTTGTTTGTTTTTTGTTTTTGTGACTTACAGTCATGGTGGTATTTGATCAATAGCTAGAAATTCCAGCTTATTTTCCTTTTTGAATATTTTGAGATCTGCTGAGCTGTTTAGAAAACAGATTAAAATCTTCTTATTCTTCTTTCTCAGGCTGTCATGAAAACACACACACACATACACACACACAAGCAAAAAAGCAATCATCTTAGGTAAAGGAAAGTCTTAGTATTAACAGGAAGGAAAAGTGACCCTTGGGGAGAAAAAAAATCTAGGTTTTCTCCTTTTGTTTTGTTTTCCCAAAATAAGGTAAATCCATTAGATGCCTATGCTGCCTGACCCCCCTGGACCATCCCTGAGTTTATTTAAGTAGTTACTATGGCAACCACCCACGCTTTAAGTAGCTGAGCTGAGCATTGTAGAAAACAGCTTGGTGAGCCTGTCTGGCTCCCATGTTCATTTCCTGTACCCTGGTGGTAACTACATTAAATCTAAATGACAATTTAAATCCATTAATAATGGTTTTTGTTCTCCTTTATTTTTCTTTAAAGATGTATTTATTTATTTGAGAGAGAGCAGAGGGAGGGACAGAGGAAAATGGAGAGGGAGATAAACAGACTCCCCAAGGAGCACAGAGCCCAACTTGGGGGGTGCGCTTGGTCTCACCACCCTGAGATCATAATAAACTGAGCCACCCAGGAGCCCCTGTTCTCCTTTATTCAAAGAAAAGAAACCCACTACTTTTTAAATGACGTGATAAAATAATGAAAATATAACATTGCCATTTGAGTCTGCCGGCCGCCCTCAACACTGTGAGAGACGGAATAATTTCAGGAACCAGAGGAATGCAGTGAAGAAACTCCAGCAGGAACGGGTCATTTGGCCACCACCCCTATGCCCCACCTCCTTCCCTTTGCCATCATCACACTACCCACTCCTCAACACCGACCAACCACGTTAGATCACAGAGCGCTGGTGCAGAGGCCTCCCAAAGTCATAGGAAAACGCATCCCTTGGGGTGCCTGCGTGGCTCAGTCAGTTAAGTGTCTGCCTCCGGCTAAAGTCATGATCTCAGGGCTCTGGGATTGAGCCCTACCTGGGGCTCCCTGCTCAGCGGGGAGCCTGCTTCTCCCTCTCCCTCTGCTTCTCCCCCTGCCTGGGCTCTCTTGTGCTCGTGCTCTCTTTCTCTCTCTCAAATAAATAAATAACACATTTTTAAAAAAGAAAAGAAAAGGCAGCTCTGAGGACAGATATGGACTTTACCACTTCACAATCTTAGACAAGTTACTTAACTGCTCAAGGCATAGCTTTTGTTGTTGTTGGGGCGTGGGGGGGGTTCTCATTTTTTAAATAGTTCCGGGTTTTTTTATAACTAAATAAATATTGTGAGAATTCAGTGAGCTAACAAATATTGAGCACCTAATCTGAGATGTTTTAGTCAGTAAGCATATCTTTAGCGTTTCCTATGCACAAGATACAAATTTTACTTAAAAATAAACAAACCTAGAAGAAAAAAGACAATTGGAAAACCATAAAAATGGATACATTTACAGAGACTAGGTTACTCACACATGTGCAATGGGCCAAGCCAATTACATAGACCCCGGCTAGGCTCTGTGAGATTCTTCCTCCTTCCCAAGTCAGTCCTGGACTCTGTTTTTCTTCTATTTTGTATCTGCCCTTGGCCTTTGATCCCTGTAGGCACATCCCTGGTCTCAGGCTCTAAATGGAAGGTACTTCCTTGACTGACCTGAAGGCTCCCTGGCTGAAGGATCAATTCACTTCTACCAAGCCCTCCTAATGTAGACCTTCATGGCTGAGAACATATTTACCTTCCCTAGAAATCCTCTCTCTGTCCTTTACCCACTTCTCACTGAGGAATCTCCTCTGTTGGAAGAGTTCACTGGCAAAAGTAGCAGAGACCAATCTGTGGTTTGGTGAAGTTAAGTGTTTGACTTATTGTTCTAAATGAGTATCTCTGCCTGTGTTTCCAGAAAATCACTGTTTGAGGAGTAGGTCCTACAGTGGATCAGATCCTTTGGTTTAGTACCTCATGATGCATTGATTCCTTGACTCACTTGACCAACCTGGGTAAAACCCACCCCTCTGATATTGTATGGGACAACCTACCTGACTCACCACTAAAAATGTTAAGAATATCCTGTTTCCATGCTCACTAGCCTTAAATACTTTAAAAAAAACTTTCTTCTTTTATTGTTCATATTTTCATCCTCTGATCTATACTGTCAAGTAGATTCATTATCTGCCTCTGAGTACAGTAGTTAAACTGTGCTGTTGCACCACTGGAAGAAGAAACTACTGAGAAATGCATTTTTTAATTATTAAAAATTATTAAAAATGAATTCTGGTGATTATTTTTACCAACAAGGCACCTGTGGCTAGAATTTGCTTGGACAGCATGATGAGAACACGCCCACTCCTATCTTCAAGGTGACTTCAGCCCTTAGCATAGCAGCTGAGAGCTTGTGACTAATAGGTTCATACCATATTTATAGACCACGCTCAGGTGACCAATTCTGGTCTCCTCCCAGGATCTCCTGGATGGATTGTCACTCAGTCACATTTTCTCTCTTCTAGGCTACTCAAGAGAACACACTACCTAAATCCTTTCAGTGGAGTGTTGTAACTATTAGAAACATTTTCCTTATGCAGTAAATATAAGAATATTTCATTTTTAGGTAGTTCCTACAGTTTTAAAAGTTTGTTATTTACAGTCTCATTTGATCATTAAAAAGCCTCCCTTCTCTGCAAAGAGAATCCACTCTACCACTTACAGGTCATGAGCAGAACTTAGCTCAGGTCTTCTTACTCTTCAGCCAGAATATTTTCTAAAATATTGAATGCCAATGAGAAACAAGTAAGGGACAGAATTTTTAGGAAGAGAAAAGCATTGTTTCCTCCAAATCTTCACTATGAATAAGTTCCCAAGATGGCCTTGAGTGTAGAGTTCTAAGTGCTGTGCCTATCTTCATCACAAATTAACTTACCTCTCTCAATCACCCTAGAACCCAGGATAGATGCAAAGGAAGGACATGAGTAGTCAACCTCAGTGAGGATATTTGCCTGAGGTTGCTGGCAACTGAGTTGCTGCCAACTGGCATTAGCCCAATAGTCCAGGAATTACCTCCTTAATCATGTTAACCCTTTTATCACCAGATGAGGTCTCTCTATCCTTGACCAAGTCCCGTAGCCCTGCTCATTACACTTGTTCAGCCTCTTAGCATTGCTACATGCCTTAAGAGATCATATAATGAAAGAATAATAAATTTGGTTGTGGGTTTGGGTTAGTATATTCAAAGAGAACGTATGTATTACATCTGAGTAATTTGCATTCAACAGGCCATGCAATTCTGAGATGTAAAAATAAGGGTGAATGTATTTTTTAAAGATATCTAAGTTTGCCCCCAATAAGAAAATTCCTATCTGTTTCAAGGGATTTGGGGACTTCTGAGCTTCTCACGACATCCAGCTTTCCTGTCACTAAGTACACTCTGTAAGTGGCTCTGTGATCCTCCTGACCCAGGCCAGTTACACACATCGATAGAGCGTTAAGGGTGACAATTCAGAAATAAGTGTGTAACTCAAGAGGAATGAAGTTGGCTGAAGTTACTTCCTCCTTACCAATAAAGAAGTTTCCACTGGATCGTTCTACAGTCTCTGCGATATTCTGTCTTCTTCGAGAAGCGTTTTCCCATCACAAAGAACAAACAGACAGGCCTCCCAGTGGGACCCAAAGAGACAGCAACTTTGCAGAAGTCAGCCATGGTGGGAGAGGAAACTAGTGACGCATGTTCTCTCCACCATATGTTATCAAATTAGCCAGATCCTGTGTGCTCAGAATTGGCAGAGCTTCCTCTGCTGCTGGATACGTTGGACTGTAGCTCCCAGATACGCAGCTACCTTGATAATTAGGTGGCGTCCCTGCCAACTTTTGCAATCTGCCCTCTAGGAGGCAGCCCGCCAAAGCATGCCTCTGTGGCCATGTATGAGTCCATGTGAAGGCTCCCACCCCATTGTTCTAGGTGAGCCTTTCCTGCCCCACACAAAATCCCCAAGTGCGAGAAGCTCTCTTCACAATAGCGGAACCTTCTACATCCAACATAGTGGAAGTGCCAAATGGGGAATATCCTGGGTTGGTTACTCGTGGGCTCCTCTTCAGGCATCAGTTTCCACTGCCATAGTCATGTTCAGTAAGGTATTAGGAGCATAGTTCTTTTTTTTTTTTTTTAATATTTTATTTATTTATTTGTCAGAGAGAGAGGGAGAGAGAGAGAGTGAGCACAGGCAGACAGAGTGGCAGGCAGAGGGAGAAGCAGGATCCCTGCTGAGCAAGGAGCCCGATATAGGACTCGATCCCAGGACGCTGGGATCATGACCTGAGCCGAAGGCAGCTGCTTAACCAACTGAGCCACCCAGGCGTCCCAGGAGCATAGTTCTTAACAGAGAGTTCTGAAGTCAGAAAAAAAACATACCAGGGCCTATCACTGAGATGGGCTTCAGACATACATCACAATAATTGTCAACTACATGGAGTCTCTTATTTATATGTTATGGCCTGTCTTATTGTAAGTCCCTGAACTGCCTCCCATGCTGTCATGGTGAGAAGTGTTAAAGGAGGAGCAGAGAGAGGCAGATATGAGGGCAAGTAGTAATAATAGACCACCTGGGACCTAGCCACTCACACCCACAGAGAAAGGAAGAGGTGTATACAGTTAGGAGTGAAACACTCAAATGTGTGGGATGTCTTTGTTCATTTATTCATCTATTCAACAAATACATAATACTTGCTGGATACCAGACACTCTTCTAGGTGCTGCAGATACTGCAGGAGGCAACACAGAAAGTAACCCATGGAGCTTATATTCTTGCAGGGTAGACAAAAATAAGTAATATAGATAAGTACAGGGCAGGTCAGATGGGGATAAGTGCTAGGAAGGAAAAAATTAAGCATGGGAGGTGCCTTTCAGACAGAGTGACGCTGGAAGGCCACACTGAGAAGAGATATTTGGGAGTAAGGTCTGCCACTGTCCAAGGGAAAAGGATTGAGGCAGGGGACAGTAGGTATAAAGTCCCTGGTGTGTTTGAGGCACAGCACTAGGGCCTCTGTGGCCAGAGCAGGGTGACAGGTCCCAAAGGGAATGGAGCCAAACTGATGACAGGCCTGGATGGCACTTTGGACTTTATTGAGGGAGATGGGGAGATATTAGAAGGCTTGCAGGAGAAGGGCCTTTTTAGAGAACTTCTCTGGCTATTTGTTTGTTTGTTTTGAGAAGAAACTAAAGGGGACCAAGGCTGGAAACAGGGGAAAGTGATGGTAGTATTCCAGAGGCGGGGGGAGTCACAAGGGCTTGGATTGGTGGCAGCATCAGGAGACAGCGGACAGACGCTGCCTCTCTTCTGAAGGCAGAACCAGTGGGGATCAGACAGGGATCAGATGGGGATCAGACAGGGATCTGAAGAAAGAGCCAAGACAAAGTTCTGGCCTTGGGGGTTGGGGCAAGGGTGAGAGGAGCAGATGTGGGAGGAAAGGATGGAAGGAGCTTCTTTCTGCCTAGTAAGTGTATAAAGCCAATCAGAAATCCAAAAAGACATTTACCAGGCATCCTTGTTAAAGGCCTTGCACCTTGCCATGACCTAGGCCAAGGGAGATGATGAGGAGGATGAGAAGTGCCTCCCATTGGGTATCCTACCAGTAGTACCAGGGATTCCCCAAAGCCCACAGGAGGCATGCAGAGCCAAAGACGTCCCCACTGCTAGCAGAGAGTGGGGACAGTCCCCAAAGAGGGTTTTGGTTTTTTTTAAGATAGATTTATTTATTTATGTATTTATTTGAGAGAGAATGAGAGAGAGAGTGTGTGCAGCAGGGAGGGGCAGAAGGAGAGAGAGAATCCTCAAGCAGACTCCTCGCTGAGTGAGAGCCTGATGTGGGGCTTGATCCCACAACCCTGAGATCATGACCTGACCGGAAATCAAGAGTCCAACGCTTAACTGACTGTGCCACCCAGTTGCCCTCCCAAATAGGATTTTAATGGGGTTTCTTTTATGACTTTCCTTCATAAAATTGCCCAGAGCGTATATAAGAAAAACATAGCAACTTTTAAAAACATGAACTGATATTTAAGAAAATTATAAATATTTAAGAAAATAATAATTTCTTTCAAAACAGGTCCTTGCGCAAAGTCACAGCTGTGCATCACCTTTTCTTGCTCTTTCCCACGCTCATCTCTAACCCAAGGTCAAGCTCCTCTACAAGGATGCTACTAGCTCAGCACTCCTAAGAGGACATATTCTGTTTGGGGCTACTCAACATTAGAAATATCAAGCCAAAACCTTACTCTCCTTAGTCCAATCCCCATAGAACATGACCTTGCAGAATAATTACCAACATATCTGAGAATCTGCCCATTTTTACCATGACCCACCTGGCCACACATGTGAAACAGGCTGGAACCACACCCCAACCCCTGCCCAGAGACCAGCAGGGATCAGAGAAGTTCCAAATGTGTTGAGCCAAGCCTGGGTCAGCTGGCCTTTCTGCAAGGCCGTCTTGCTGACTAAATCACATTGTCTGTCTCAACCCGGACCCCCAGAAACAGAATCTGAGGTAACGCTTCCACATGCTCCATGGAGGGAGGGAGGTACGAAGCTGGGAAGAAGGCTGAGACACAAGGAACGACAGTATCAGGCTGGCCAGAGCTTTGTGGGAAAACCTAACTGTTAACATGGTTCCCTGGGACATCTCTAGGGAGGAGATATGGAACCCCGTCGTACTGGAACAGTCCTTCAGAGAGAGAAAAGCGAGCCGTTTATCCACTAGTTCCTTCCAGTTCTGGTCTCTCATTAGTCAAAACTTGCTCCACAGAGTATTAACTGGGCCACACTTTTTTTTTTTTTTAAGATTTTTTTATTTATTTGAGAGAGAGAGAGCGAGAGAGCGAGCAAGTGAGAGAGCACTAGTGGGTGGGAGAGGGAGAAGCAGACTCCCCACTGAGCATGGAGCCTGACATGGGGCTCAATCCCAGGACCCTGAGATCATGACCTGAGCCCAAGGCAGACCTTAACCGACTGAGCCACCCAGGCGCTCCATGGGCCACACTTCTCAGTTGCAACATTTGGCCCCTCCAGTCACCCGGTAAGGAAGCCTGAGTGTCCACAGGTCCAGTGGTTGGTTTCCTGGGAACTGAGGCCAAGGAGTCAGGCAGGGCCAAAAGGACCTGGGAAGGGCATCAGCTGTACCCAGGACATTATCCTAGCAGTTCCGCTAACTCAGGCTCAATGTGGGCTGCTACCAGTGCCCACAGAAGCCAGTCTGCATGCCAAGGTGTGGCAGGTGCCCCTGCGGGCCATGGGGATGCATGTTGTCGGGAACAGTGGCATCACCCTGTTCCTTTGGGTCTGCAATGGAGGATGGGCCAGCAAGTGAGTAACAGAACACAACGTCCCACTTCCAGGGTGGAAGGGGTTGAGAGGAGGGAGGTGAGAGGGTCAAATCTCCATCACAGAGATCAGTATGATACCAGGGCAGAGCGTCCCATCGCAGGGACGCCTGGGTGGCTCAGTCAGTTAAGTATCTGCCTTCAGCTCAGGTGAGGATCTCAGGATCCCAGGTTGGAGTCCTGCATCAGGCTCCCTGCTCAGCAAGGAGTCTGCTTCTCCTTCTCCCTCTGCCCCTCTCCCCAATTTGTGGTCCATCTCAAATAAATAAATAAAATCTTAAAAAATAAAAATAAAAAGAATGTCCCATCTTAATGTCCTAAGGACACACAGCTTAGCGGCGGGAAGAATACTGCTGCTCTGCAGACCTGTGAGTACCTGGGCCAGGCCGTCATGCAGCTGGGCCATGGCTCCTGGATAAGATACTGCCATGGTGGATATGGCTTGAGTTAGAGCTCTAGCCGGCTAAAGGTAGATGGTCCTCTGTGCGGAGGTGGGAGCAGTTAGGAACTGACATGTTGCTTTGCCATTAAAAATGATAAATTGCCTATTTTCCATTTTAATTGTGCTTCATTTTAATTGCTCACCCTGAGCAATAGGCTTTAAGATACTGAGATTGTTATACTTCCTAGGCAAATAGGTTTTACTTCATATAAAATACATGGCCATTTATGTATAATACAGGATATTACATAATGATCATTGACACCTATGTCAATAGTCTGTGTGTTTGTGCATGAAGAAGGTTTCTATCAATATCCACCACCACCTCCCACTTCACACACAAATATGCACACACATATATCATCTTGTTTCAATAAATGGAATCCTGCAACACAGACTAAATTTGACAGCTCTGGATTCAAGCCAGTGTTAGGAGTCCAGAGCCCACTGTTCCTATGACCTACTTTGTGTCTTCTGAGCCCGTTGTAGTAACAAATGTGCACAAAAAAATTATGAAGGAAAAATGCTATTTTTCACAGCTTTCCCATCTATGCTGGCTTCTAGTGAGTACCACTGTGCTATACCAAGCCAATTTTGATTAGTAATTATCATCATGCCCTGCAAAGTTGCTAGAAGATAAGGTGCTTGTCAAGTATATTATTACAATGCCTGTACCTCCTTTTCCAAGGGATATCATTTTTCATATTCTGATGAGCTGCCACCAATTCCCTACCTGTTCTCCAGAAACATCGTCATCGTTGACAGATCTGTATTGCCTCATCCCAAAAGCCATGCCCATGGCAGACCATGGAAGTGAACCTGCACTAATTGATTCTGTCATTTCTAAGAGGCAGAAACCACATCTGCAGGAGCCTGGTTGGTTCTTTTGTTTTAATGAAGCACATGTGGCTTCCCAGTTTGTCTGTGCCTGTCTGCAAAGAGACAGTGATTTATCTCACCCTGAAAGCAAGTTCAGAGGCCTCCTTGAGAAGCACATAAATCTACCAGCCCCCCGTGACTGATGCTGAAGCCCAGATACCCTCATGGTGACTCCTTCAGAGGAAAACTGGCTCACCTCCCAAAGCCAGAAACTTTGTGCCATATTCGTGATCCCTCTTTTCTCCCCAGATACTTTTGACAGAGAGAGACAGTGAGAGAGGGAATACAAGCAGGGAGAGTGGGAGAGGGAGGAGCAGGCTGCCAACCAAGCAGGGAGCCTGACACAGGGCTTATCCCAGGACTGGGGGATCGTGACCTGAGCCACAGGCAGATGTTTAACGACTGAGCCACCCAGGTACCCCTCCCCCAGATTCTCTTTCCAAATTTGGTCGTGGACACATCACGTTTAAAAGAAATGCAAGCAAATGCACTTTGTTCAGTTAAATCTAGGGTCTTCCTCCTGCTTTCCCTGAAGCAGCTAGATAATAATCACAATCAAATCCAAGGTCCTCATTTTAGAGACTAGAGAAACAAAGACTCAGGGAGAGTTGAAACTGTCTATACCGAGAAGTGGTACCCTTCACCCAGGCACCTACTTGCTCTATCACTAAACAGAGAAAAGGAAGCTCATTCTAAAATCTCAGAGATTTAGAATTTTACATTTTTCTCCTGATTCTAACATATCATTTGGGAGCCAATAGGCACTTCCCCAAACGAAACACAAACCATACTTAGTAAGCATTTAAAAGCTATGAGGGACTTATCAACATTTGCTTATATTGGGCTAAGAGTCTTCTTTGACTCTGAAATAACTTATGTACTAGACTTACTGCTTATAATAGCTTCCAAAGTACAGCTTCTGATAAATAAAATTACCACCAGTTACCTTAGTATGGTACCTAAATTCTGATATTTCCTCCTCATTGTTTTTATTCTCTCAAACCTATTTTTTTCTCAGTGTGACACTGTATGTCACTTCTTTCGTATTTGTCATTAACTCTTTGATCCTCATCACTCTTGAGATCACTCATGTCTTCCCAAATGCTACAGGCAAGGGACATTTCTTTTTTGACTTATCTCTAATATTTTATACTATTGACCATGATCTTGAAACTCTTCTGCTGGCTTAAGTGACACATCTCTCTCTTTTCCGTCCTAAACATCACAGATTTCCTTCTCGGTGTCTTCTAGAGGCTCCCTTCCTTCCCCGTACCTTCAGTTACTGCCATGCCCCATGCTTCTCCCTTGATCATTGCCTCTTCTCATGCAATGGCCTCTTTATTTTTTTTTTAAAGATTTATTCATTTTAGAGAGAAGAAGAAAGGTGAGAGAGAGAATCTCAAGCAGGCTTCCTCACTGAGCATGGAGCCTGACAGAAGGATCACCACGGGGCTCAACCCTGAGATCATGACTTGAGCTGAAACCAAGAGTCAGCCACTTAACCAACTGAGCCACCAAATGCACCAGTGTACTCCTTAGACAATCTCAGTTACATTTGCAGATTCGCCCATTGTCTTTGGTTTTCATTCTCAAGACCACCTCTTCAGCCCAGTCTTCCCTGAGTGGTACAACTTTTAGAAGTTTCCAGCTACCTCTGAATGACTCGCTGGCAATTTAGTATTGAAAGTTTCCACAACTGAGCTCTTCACTCTCAGAGAATCCTACCTGTCCCCTCCTCTCTGCTTCCTACCTCCATGAATGACATGTCCATCCCAAGCCTCCCTGAGTTATACACCCAGGCTCCTCTTCACCACCTCCCTTTCTTCTAGTTTCTATTTCAGTAAGTCATGAAGTTCTGTGAATTATGTCTCCTAAATATTTCCTCTAATAAATTCTCTTCTTAAGATACTTCTTCAAAGCTTTTGCTACAGGACTTATCTCACTGTGTTGTGACTATTTGCCTACATGTCCCTCTCCCCTACCAGACTAGGAGCCAGGACAAACGTAGCCAGGAAGATGTCCTTTCCATCTGTTTCTTCAGGGACTAGCATGTAGGCATTGGCCCACAGTAGATACTAAATTAATTCTTATGTGAATGAATGAAACAATAAATGTATCATCAATCATATTAAAAGACTTTTGAAAATGGGAAAAATTAATTATAATATCACTACATAACAGGGGTGGCTTTGTTGTTCTTTGTTATCAGGTCTTCTCCATGTTTTGTCTATAGGCACATATTTTTTCATAGTTATAATAATAACAGATGTAATTCTGTGTTCTGTTTTTCACTGAAACTTTGGTTCATAACCATTTCTCTGTGTGCTTATGTGGGCTTTATCGTTATCTCCAGTAATGGCTACATTACACAGCAGAAGTAATTCTAGAATGAAAGTGACAGGATTGCCAAATCAACCCATAAGGATTGTATCTGACAAACAAAGCTGAGTGCCAGAGGAGCCTGCCAGAGTATAATGACTTTGAAAAACTATGTTATCTCAAAGCCCAAATTTTCCCATTTGCCAAATAAACCTAATCACAGTTGTTTGCAACCCTCAAAAGGTGCCATGCAAGTAGAAATTATTTTTAGTATCTTACAGGTTTGAAATATGTTTGCAGGAAATAAATAAGTCATTTTTCCTTTGTCTCTGCCTTTGAAGGCATAGAGGGTAGTGGTAACCTACCTTCCCAGAGCAGCAAGGATTGAGAAGATTAAGTAGGGGAAGGCCAGGCAGAAACATTTAATTTCCTACGCTGTTTTAGAATCATTATTTTCATCTTTTAAAAGTTTTCTCCCTGCTTTCCCCTGTGATATTGCCATCTTTGCCTGAAATGATCCAGTTTTAGCAAGGAGTTACCCCTAGTCCAATTCTCACAGTTCAGA
>ML109939.1:7467-27847 GCA_003697995.1 Taxidea taxus jeffersonii
CCCCCCAACTCCCCACTTTGCCATCAAAAGAAATGAAATCTTGCAATTTGCGACGACGTGGATGGAACTAGAAGGTATTATGCTGAGTGAATTAAGTCAATCAGAGAAAGACAATTAATTATCATATCATTTTTGTTTTAAGTTACCTTTCCCTGACAACAACTCATGTTGAACATCTTTTCCTAACCCTAACCCTAACCCTATTAAGAAAAGGCTTCTTCTTAAGGATCTCCAAGTCCCTAATCTGATGTGGACTGGATTTCCTGCACTGGGAAGTTTGACTATTTTCAGTCTAAATGTCTAGAAGTTGAGAGAAGAGAATTCTTAAGTGGAAGGTGTCTTCTTTAAAATTTCAAAATGGCTGAAAATAGTTCTAGCATTTTTACAAAATGGATAACTGGAAGATGGCAATATCCTTGCTGACAAGGAGCCTCTTGACATAATTATTTAAAATGAAACTGCTTTGTGTTCCAGATACTATTTATCTAAAAGTTTTTACATAAAGACCATGGCTTTTCAATGACTTCTGCCAAATGTTTTTAGAAACTCTGCCTCACGTCTGACTGTCCTTTATCCCTTGATTAAGGGTCCTTGCACTGGACAGTTGCGAGGACCACCTCGTAGACTTCAAACGCTTCTGGCTTTAATATTCTGTGCTAGATTCACAGAACTCCTTTACAGATGCTAAGCATTCAATCCTGGAGGCTCCACTCCATCATCAGGTAATTAGTATTTTCATTAACTTGCTTATTGTCAAGGAAAATGAGCCTTGATCATCTAATTTTTCCTCAATGAGTTGAATATTGTAATATATCTATAATTAATGTGCTTTATGCCACAAACGTGTAATGGAGTGGAAATCTGAGGCTGCTCCCAGCAGTCACTGTCAGTAAATGTTTGATGAATAAACAGAGACTTTCTAATGGGAAATGGTGGCGACTTTTATAAGCAGACACAATAAAGACTTTATTAACATACTTAAGAAGCATTCTGGGAAATAGAATTGAATGCATTATTACTGTAGGCTCCTTTTGTGAAAAGTAAATTTTACTGTCCCCATAACAAATGTTTACTTGTTTGATGCAAGTTGTAGTATCAGTATTTTATAGTGTGTTCTACGGTTTAATACAATGGAGCTTAAATTAGCTACATATTCCTTACGGAGTGGAGATCGTAAAAAAAAGTACCAACGCCGATTCTGTCTGTTAATCATTGGCAAACCTGGTTTACTTGGAAAGGAGACGGCGCATCTATTTCAAGATTTTTAAGAGCCCAAAGACAAATTTCAGGGTATTTATGCTAGAAAATAAATAGAAGAAGCAAGTATGGGCACGTGTTTATTTCCACATATAAAGTGCAGTTTTAAAGGACAGATCCAAAGAAGGGCAGGTAGAGTAAATTTTAGAATCTCTATGTCCACATGTTCAAATGCAGAACCCAGAGACATGACAGTTTCAATTGTATCAATATACTATTCTTTGCCCAGGGAAGCCGGTGGTCGTTTGACTTAAGAAGCCTTCTTTCTTCCTTATTTGTTAAATAGAATCAGGATGGCAGAAGCGAGCCTGCCCATTGTTCTGCATTTGAAAGACATGGCCTCTGCAGTGGGAAGATTTTAAATGATTTTCCCATTGGTTTACACCAGAAAGTGGCGGTGGTCTAGAGAATTAGACCCCGAGTGAACTCATTTTTCTCGTTGCACACTCTCCACTAGGCATGGATCTGTAAGTGGCAAACTCTTCCCTCCTTGTCACTTGAATAACCCTCACTACGGTGTCCCCAGTATGGGGGTGGGGTTGGGGAGGGAATGGAGGCTTGCATCTTCTCTGGGCAAACAGGAATTGTTTGCAAATCTGCCCTAGCTTGGCCCCGAGCCTGCTTATAAGCATTTCTAAGATGAAGCGGGGAGAAAACAATTTTGGGCAAAGAACAGGGTCACATTTTAACCATGGAAGGAAGGGAGTCACTCTGTCCCTTACGTGGTACATCGAATGGATTTCCCAAAACAAAAATCAGGTCATGCCATCAGGCTGCTTCAAGACCCAATCATTCTTGGTTTGAAGACTAAACTTTTCTTGGGGTCCTGTAAGGTTTGCTCAGATCTCCAGCACCTTCTTACAGGATTCCCCTCCCCTGAATCCCTGTGCACCCCCCACAGCCTCACTCAGCCCCACAAATGCGACATAGTCTCTCTCACCGCGGGGCTTTCTTCTGTGCTGTTCTTCAACCATCTCCTAATCATCCTTCAAAATTGAATTCAGATATCACTTTCTCAGGACAGCTTCTCTTCTACCCACTCCTAGAACCGTAAACTGTATTTCTCTTATTAGGGTACCTGATGTCATCTGCATGGTGACTTGAGTGAAGTTCTTTGAGCTTCCCACTAGGTTGAAAGTTCTTTGAGCTCTATTTGTGTGTATTTTTATTTGCTATTACATTCTAGCATTCTAGCACCAGACACAGTGCCTGGCATGTAATAAACACTCAGAACCATATCTTTTAAAATAAATAGAATTATTTACACATAAAGGATTATAATATTCTGTCATAGGGTATTTAAATTACAAAGATGTTTATCGTTTTCTGGCTACTGCTAGTGTATAATGTTCACCAAGAGGTTATGACTATACCAGTATTCCTCCAATATATGGAGTGAGAAACTATTTGGAAGAGAATGTGTGATGTGAACACAGGGTGATGAAAGGGAAGGGATCAGCTCCTTGCTTTCAAAGGCCTGCGAACATCTGGAGTTTTTTCAGAGCAAAGTGTACCAGGCCAGTTATTGAACAGTCCCTGTGAGCTCTGAATTCATGCTTTCAAAGGCCTCCGAGACGCCCACCTGCACACCTGTAAGCATTCTGCAGGCAACTCAAGCATCGCATACTGAATGCATTGCCTTCTCTCTCAGACCTGATCCTCCTCCTCTCTGTAACACAGCCGTTTTTCTTTATTGCTTCTACCCTCTCAGCTCCCAACTCCAAAGTCATTTTAAAAAATTCTTCTAAACATTTTCCCAAACCGTTCTCTCCTTTCCACTCTGCAGCCAGTATTCTTCATTTGAGTCATTTTACAAGGACAAGTCCCCAGCTTTCTGATCAGTTTCTCTGTTGCCAAAGATTGTCCTCATCAATCTATCCTTTATACCACCAGGGTTTTCCTTTCAGAAATTGAACCTGAGCATGCCACTCCCTTATTTAAAATTTAAAATCCCTTTTCTCTTTTCCTTTCCTTTCCTTTCTCCCTCCCTCCCTCCCACCCACCCTTCCTCCCTCCCTCCCTCCCTCCCTCCCTCTCGCTCTCTTTCTTTCTTTCTTGTTGCCAACTATGGCCTCCAGGATAAACTTGGAACTCCTTAAAACTGCAAATAAGGCTGGGGTGCCTGTGTGGTTCAGTTGAACTAAGCAGCTGGCTCTTAATTATGGCTCAGGTTGTGCATGATCCCAGGGTCCTGGGATTGAGTCCCTTGTCAGGCTCCCTGCTCAGTGGGGAGTCAGCTTGTCTCTCTCTCTCTGCCCCTTCCCTCCTCTCACTTCTCTTAAATAAATAAATAAATCTTAAAAAAAATGATGGCAGATTAGGCTTTTCACAGTGTCACTACAACTTACTTTTGCAGTTTCATCAATAGTTATTCTGGTTACACGCCTTAAACCCTAGTCCTTTTGAATGGCTCTTTTTGTCCTTAACGGGACAGAAAGGAATTTTTTTTGCTTTCAGGAATCATGAAATATTCCTTCCTAAAATCCTCCAATAACTTCCCCAAATTGTCAGAGTCAAATGGACCTAGAGACACTTTACTTTGAAAGATTATATTTATCAGTGGATAGATAGTTTAAGTTTGGGTTCTTATGAAATAAAAGTGCTTTGTAGAGTCTGATCACTTACACTTGATTGGAATTTTCAGGGTATGGCATAAGTAGTACAATAAGGTGATAGGCTTAGATGGAAATTTCAAATATAAAATAGCATTCAAATTAATTCCCTTTACCCTTGAGGCCCTTAAAATAGCAAAACAATACTTTCTGCTGGTCAGGTGTTATGTATATGAGATTTTGAGTCAGGTGGTCTGAATTAGAAATCTTCTTTCCTCTGTCTCTGGCTTCTGACAATGGGCAAATCGCTGTTTTCTTGATCTTAGTTTTCTCATTTGGGCATGTGGATAACAGTAATTTATGTGTGGATAAAAGTAATTTACTTTATACCTCAATAGATTGAGGTATAAAGCACTACATAAATGAATTCAATCATATTAGGTGCTTGAAATATCTCTATCTTCTTTCATTTTTCTCAATTGTTTTAAGCTTCAGACAATAATTTATCTCGTTTTTTAGAAGCTGCAATCTAATTTTTGATAGGTGTGGTGGGGATCACATGGATAAAACCATGAGAATTTCTGAGTTATGTTGAAGAGAATTTTGTGAGAACTATGTCAAGAAATTGGATGCTAGAACTTCCTTATGTTGGATGTGCTTTTATCTTGGTCTAAGGTTTTTGTTTGTTTGTTTTGTTTTGTTTTGTTTTGTTTTCCATCTTATTTATTCTTCATCACCCTTTTGGTCAACATAAGCTGAGTATTCCTTGTATCCTTACTATATGTTCAGTGTATCTTACACATCTTTGTGTTTTCCATAAAACTTAATGCAGTTAACTTTTGGAACACACAGAAATTGTTTGAACTGAATGGAAACATAAAAAAAATATTCATTTGTGTTTGGGAGGAGGAGTTCCAGGGTTAAGAATAAGGCATTTACATCTTAATTGTGTTTTTTTCCATGTGCAATAAATACATGTTTTTACATACAATCATGGACACAGAATTTGGGAGGACTTATTACTTATTTGAGAGAAAGAGAGTGCACTCGTGAGCATAGGGGAAGGAGAGGGAGAGAGGATCCCAAGCAGACTCTCTGTCCAGCATGGAAGCAGATCCCAGGACCAGGAGATCATGGCCTGAGCGGAAATCAAGAGGCAGATTAACTGACTGAGCCGCTAAGGTGCCCCAAGTCAGGCTGAGTATTAACAAGAATTGTGTAAATGTTAATTTTCATTATTATCCTTAATCTTGTCCCCCCTCCTTTCACCAAACCAGCCCCTGGATGCTCATTCCCACCCTTAGTGCTGCGGCTGCTGGAGGCCCTCACACACGCAGGTGAGAGGGTACAAGAATTCAGTGGTCATCTGTCCTGCACCTGCTGCATGATAGGCCTGCGGGAAAAGTTCACCCCCTTCTCTTAGTTCTGTCCTCAGGACATAGGAAATTTGATCCCTTTCAAGACCTTAAAAGATGTAATTAAACTAAAACGTTAAACTTAAAGACTAATTAAACTCTAATAGTAACTTCTTGGACAGTTGAGTGGCTGATGCCTTTTCTGACTGTGGGATTGAGAGCTGAGAGTGACTGCCTGACAGCTGGTGTGGGGGCCACTGATGGTCTCCAGCAGGGTCCTGTGGCCTTGAACCAGAAAGTGGAGAGGGACTATTTCAGTTCTGCCACTTACTTAGTAGCTGTGTGGCTTCAGATATGCAGGTCCCCTTTCCTGAGTCCTTGTGTCCTTAAATGCTAAATGAGAGAAGTGACCGTCTTGATGGGAGCATTAGCAGTGATTTATGTAAATGTCTAGCATATGCCCAACACATAATCACTTCTTAATAAATAGTAATAACAATAAGCATGATAATGTGGTGTTCCTCTCCCTCTTTTTCTCTTTCTTCTTTTCCTCTTTCTTCAAGACAATCACAAGCAAGTAGAAGCCACAATTAATCTAACAATTTCAAAACCTTTAATAATAATAATAGAAACCCCAAGCATTTTAGGAACCTTTAAAAGAAACTAGAGATACTGACCAAAATAGAGAGAAGGTGATACAAATGTCTGTACATTTTATGCCTTGTATACAATTGTGGCTAGAAAATCAAATTATTGAGCGAGAGTCACCACCATAATGGAATTTCAAGGAGCAAGATAAAAGTAAAAAAATAAATAAATAAATAAGTAAAAGAGGTATTTTTGTATATTTGCTTGCTGGATAGAGATGCAGTTTTTGCCTTTCAGAATGAGAACTAGATTAGAAATTGTAGTGAATTTGTTTATTAACTCAATTATAAACTTATTAATATTACCTTACTGAATATATTTAGCTCTCTGTGAATATCATACAAAAACATACAAAAAACTTTTACCTTCACATAAAGAGATCACCAGTTGTCTTCTCCTGGGATTCAGCTAAGCAATGTATTTCTGAAGTGACAAGAAAAGCTTTGGAACGGAGTTGGCAAAAGTCCTAAAGAGTACAATTTAATGGCCTGTGGGTATATATAAAGCACATCAGGCTATTTATAGAAAGAGAAAAGTCATAGTAATCCTCAAATGACCAAAAGACTAGATGTGACTTATTTCCTTTCTAAATTGCTTCTAAATGGTCATCCCAGATTTTCCTGATTGCATTTTTCTATTTTAATTTGCTATTTTTTAAAAGAATTAATTTATTGATGAGAGACAGGGAGAGAGAGGCAGAAGCAGAGGGAGAAACAGACTCCCTGCTGAGGAGGGAGCCCAGTGAGGGACTTGATCCCAGGACGCTATCACCAGGCCCCGAGCCGAAGGCAGACGTCCAACCGACTGAGCCACACAGGCTCCCTTAACTTTCTATTTTTAAAGCTCAGTGACACTAACCCAGAATCCTTCAAGAGAATGGTGCTGAGCAGAATCACAGTTTAAAGTGTAAAACTCATAGTAACTTTGCAGAATATCTGAAATGAAACTATAGGACCTGTCATTCTTTCTTTTGCTGGATGAAGACAGAAGGAAAGTGAGGGGGTCAGAAAAACCCACGTAACGGCATCCGCGTCCCGAGGCTCGCTGGCACTTCACTAATGGACAACAATGTGCACAAAAATAATTAATCATGTGGAGAAGGCACTGCCAAGGTTAGAAGTGAGGTCTCTGTTTTATAATAGAAATGTTCCATGCGTGAACTAAACGAACAACCTCCCTAGCTCAAGCATTAGGGCATCTGTCATACTTAGCTCAGAATAGTTCAGGAGTTCAGTAAAATATCAGACAGAGTTCAGCACTTTTATTTCTTGGGGTATTAAAACTATATATAATAAGAAAAAAAGAGGTTATGATGAACAGCTCAGCACAGTGGGTGGGACATCAAGAGGCTGGACTTAGACTTTCTGAAGTCTCAGGGAAGAAAATTTCCCCTGTGATAGCGATTTCATTTTGTAGGATTCTTGTGGTTGTTGTTTTATGGGTGTTTCAGAAGACAGTGAAGTAAATGACAAGCAAGTGGGATAAGTCAGGCACTGAACTAGAAGGAAGAAGGCTTGAATCCATTTCAGTGCTTGGTTTATTTAATAAACCGAGTGAATGTGCTTATTTACTTTTGGCCCCTGGAGAAAGTGTAGACAGGTAAACGTGGGGTCTTCCGGGAGCAACTGGAGGTGAAAGACAGCCCTTCTCTCTGTGGCTACCTATGGAAAACTACCTCTCGGGAGCCCCACCCTGGGGGTGGGAGGTGAGGCTTTCCAGGGAGCTGAGGACCCACAAGGGGTGTAGGTTGGAAGAGATTCCTGGAAAAAGCATGACCTGCGCTCCCAGGGCCAATGGTACCGACTAGAAGCCTTGACTTCCTTGGTCCTTCGAAGTTGATGAGCACACTCATCAGCCAGTCATGAGCTCATTTTGTTCTGTCTAAGGAAGCACTAATTCCTGTCCTGGTTCATACACTTGCTGGGGAGACTTTTGCTCAATAGGCAGGATTCTCTGCAGAAGAGGCCAATGTTGGGATGAAGGTACTGGATCCATGAAGGGCTGATTGTGGTTTAGGAGCTCTGTTTGAGAGGGTGAGAGAGGAATGTGTATGTAACTATTAGCACAGAGATTGTAACAGAGGATTAAAATGCTATTGGAGTTTTCATATACAAATTGGATTTCACACTCTTGATTCATTTTTAATCTTGTGAACACCCTAGGGTTGGACAACAGTGTTAAGGCCTTCGGGTTGTTCCTGGATGGGTCAGATTAACTCTGCCCTCTGCCTGCCCACCTCTCCTGCCCCCCTCCCATAGACAGAGGGATGGCTGCAGCGCGTCTGGGACCACACTGAAATGGTGACTCTAGGTTCTCACTAAGTCTCGTTGACAGAATGCCCGAAACCGTGAGGGCTGAAGCGTTCTTTTCCTTGTGGTTGTCCATCTGCTTTGGATTCTGTTTTTTTTTTGTGTGTGTGGTTTGAGATTATTGGTGATTATCATGGGAGGGGAGAGTGTTTCTTCTCTGAATCGAAGGCACACCGAGAACACCGCATGACTTGCAAATCAAAGTTTTCTTTGATTTGTTGAAATAGCAAGTCCCAAAGTGCGGCTGTGGGGAAGGTGAGAGGAAGGTGATCAATCTTTTTTATCCAGTAAGTCCTTATGTTACTAGGTGCTGTGACTCCCTGGATCCTCGGCTTGTGGAGAGATTACATATTCATGTCTTGAGAGAGCTGGAGAGATGGGGCTGAGCAATCTGGGAAGAAACACAAGAAGGTTTGCCTGGACTTAAAAAGCCTGGCTCTCTGAAATACTCGGAGTTTTCCAAAGCCTCAGTTATCTCGGCTGAAAATGCAAATCAAAGAAAAACTTTCTTGCTCTTTTAATATATAAATTCATAACTCAGTTCCGTGGCCCATCCTTTAGGCACCCCCACCTCCCTATCCTCCATAAGCATGGTGATAAGTTTACAGCTTCAAGTTTACCTATTATTTTTAGATGGCTTTTGGAAAGAAAAAAAAAGGGGAAGCCGTGATTTTAAATATATGTGTACTTGAGAGCTTTTGAGGAGAAGCTGAAGATGCACAGGGCACACAGTGATTGGAAATTCATATAAATGTTATTAGCTCAAACACCTCAAGTCTGACAGATATGGGATTCAAATACTGTCTCTGCCACTTACTTATTTTGTGACCTTGAACAAGTTTACTCATCTGAATCTTCTCATCCTCACCTATAAAATGGGATGTTAATGGAGCCCGTTCTTAAGTTGCTGTTATGAGGAATCAGTGACATAATAAATTTTGAAAATGGCTGGCATGCTGTCAGGCGCCTGAGAATGTTCTACAACATGTAAGCTATGCTTGTAATTGCTGTTGTCATCGTTATTATTTTTTTTTAAAGATTTTATTTATTTATTTGACAGAGAGAGATCACAAGTAGGCAGAGAGGCAGGCAGAGAGAGAGAGGGGGGAAGCAGGCTCCCTGCTGAGCAGAGAGCCCAATGCAGGTCTCGATCCCAGGACCCCGAGATCATGACCTGAGCCGAAGGCAGTGGCTTAACCCATTGAGCCACCCAGGCGCCCTGTCATCATTATTTTTATTCTCTAGCTCTGCTTTGTTTTCTTCTCTAGTCTAGAATTTTCTTCACCCCGTTCATCAAGGAGTACGTTGAATTGAATTGGACACAAAAATATCCTCTTGTCCAGCTTTTGTCTACAACATGCACCGTGACCCATACTGTCTACTTTACCAATTTCTGCTCAGCCACTTGCCATCATCCAAATACACGGACAGCCGCTGGAACGCTTGTCACCTTTGCACACTAACATTGCTTTTTGAACAACTGGCTGGCTTTTTCTTGTTTCCTCCAAATTTTTCATTTTTTTTGGTTTTTGTTTCTCCAACGCATCTTTCGATTGAGTTTGTTTTCCATCATAGTTATATGGGATCTATAATGAATATTTAATTGCTTTACCCTTCTTTCATCTGAATTCTATTAATTAAGCTGGTATATGTTTCCCTTTTCCCTGGTGTTTCTGAAGCAACCTTTTAACTTGTAACTACTTTCCATTTAAAAAAAGAAACACCCAATATTCAGTTGCCTCTTCTTCCTCTTCCCTCTCTCCCATCTGCTTTTCCCTGGACCCCAACGCAAAGCAGCGAAAGCCCTCTGCCTCGTGGCTGCAACCTGCCCGGCTGTGTCGGGGCCCTCCCATCGCAAGAGAGGGGCTTGCCAGGGACTTGTTCTGACACAGTGCTATTGCTTGTAATCCCTTCCCATGCTGAAAGCGTACAGAGTACATTCTCTGCCTTCCTCGGGTGCATAATTACTTCCCCTCGTGTGGCAGAGCTTCCTGTCGGACAATCAGAGAGCTGCGGTGCTCGGCAGCCAGCTGATGCAGAGTGTCTGCCAGCATCCTCCTTCTATGAGGCTATTATGCTGGAGAAAAGGTTCAGCAGCCCAAGCATCTGCTCTCAGATGCCAGGTTCAAACGCTGGCTTGGCCACTTGTCCACACGTACTGTTTGAGCAATGCTCGTGTGGCTGTGCTTTCGGGGAGGGGAGGTGTTAAGCAAGGGCACGGCTGCAGCTCGGTTTCAGATTACCCTAGGGCTAGGGAGCCATTTATATTATTTTTGCATCATAGACACAATGGCTGTTTTATTTTTTTCCTGTGAAATATTATTCCATGCATCTCAGAACTTCACGTTTTGGGAGAAATCCTTTAACTTTCCACCTGCATTTTTCTTCTGTTGCAAATGGGGACAATGTCATTTTTGCCAATCCCTAAGTGGAGCTGGGGGAATCCCTTAGATATTTCTAATGTTAACAGGATATAGAATCAGGAAAAGGCTTGCACCACCATCGTTAACTGCTGATTTATGTTGCTTTTGTGGCATACCTCTTTACTTTCACATTGTAGTAAATAACTTGTATAAGGCCACATAAGATATAGCTGGGATTTGAACTTAGCCAGTGCATGGTCTCCCCATCACCTCGAGCAGCTCCTGGCATGCTACTGTGGAGACAGAGCCTCAGCTTCTTGGGAAACTTCCACCAAGTTTGACTGTAGCTCAGTGTTGGTCTTGGCAGGAGGCTAGAATCGGGCAGAAGGCAGCAGCTCACTGGAGCATAGAAAATATCCTGAGTCAGGGATTCTACTCCCACTCTGAACCCTGCCCTTTCTAAAGATGGAAACTGTTTTTATTTGCATTCCAGCCTTTAAGTTAATGGGAATTAATACGTGTAAAAGAACTTCAGAAATTTCCCAAAGGCTCATTATAAATTTAGTGTAAAAAGAGCAGTGGATATTTTTTTAAAGACAGGGTTCTCATTAAATTTTTAGGTTATTAATAAAAACATTTTTATCAGGGCAAGTTTAGCGTGAGTGCTGGGATGAAGATATCAGTGAATGTACTTCTGCCAAATTCTGTGGGGTCCTACAGGAGAAGCCGCTTGCGCATGCGTGTGCGTGTGTGCATGCATGTGTGTGAGTGTGCATGTGTTGGTGGACTGGAGAGGAGGTTGGTACTGAGAAGTACTAAAGACTGTCAGAAAAGCACATATACATAGTTTCCTTTCATTAGGGAAAGGGTCCCCATTTAATTGTTTGTATTATCTAATCATCTAAAACTTCCTCTGCTATCACAGGATGCAGCCAAAAAAAAAAAAAAAAGCGTTTAGTGTATATAAAAAACTGAAGTAAGTGTCTGCTTATTTGGGAATTTATATCTGTTTATTCATTTATGACTGCCAGCCAGGTAGCCTGATCAATGATAATAGGAAAGCTTTGTGAGGAACGCTGCCCGCGCCAACTGCACTGTTTCCATAGAGAATAAACGCACAGAAGTAAATCTTAGAACAAACAGGAAAGTGGTTTAACTTATGCTCTCTCTAACTCTCTTTGAACATAGGCTTCTACCAGCTGGGCCTCTATGGGCTTTCCCCTGGCTTAGCATCACTATGTTTAGGGTCAGAAGGTACGTCAGAAACACTAGCTTCCCACTGCACATATGACCTTTTCGAGAACCGCAAAAGGCCATGCTGGATATGCGTGCAAACTCCGGTAATAGGGGTTCACCCCTCTGCTGGGGTGCTCGTGCTGTTATTCGACTGTGGAGAAGTGGGAGATCTTTGTCAGAGCGCCCCCCTCCTTGGGGAGGCCTCTCCCTTCTACAGCTTCTTTTTGTGCTCCCCAGGGCTAGTGCTCCAAACAGTCCGGAATGCCTCTCGTAGTTGTTACACAGCACTTTCCAGCTATGTGAGAGCCTCTTTGCTCCTTCAACTAAGTTATCTCCCTGGGGTTAAATGGCCCCAGGTTCCTTCATCATTCTTTCTCTTATGTTCTAACTTTTAGAATTCTTTTTTTTTTTTTTTAAGATTTTATTTATTTATTTGACAGACAGAGATCACAAGCAGGCAGACAGAGAGGAGGAAGCAGGCCCTCCACTGAGCAGAGAGCCCGATGCGGGGCTTGATCCTAGGACCCTGGGATCATGACCTGAGCCGAAGGCAGAGGCTTTAACCCACTGAGCCACCCAGGCACCCCTAACTTTTAGAATTCTTGACATCCATGTTGTGTCCCCTCTAAAAATCCTACAGCCCAACCACAATTTTCCCAAAGTATGACACCCAGAAGTGGCCACCCCACGCCATATGAGGTCCACGGGATCACAGGATCATGTGATCCCGTCACCTACCTGTGTCTGGAGCCTGGGCCCGAGCTGCTGCAGCTGAGAACAAGGCTGTGGATGTCTTATGAGCAGGAACTGGCCTGAGTCACAGCAGGCAGCAGAGTAAATGAATAGAGTTGTACACGTGTTCTTAACAACAATGGCCACACTTCAAAAATCACCAGTAAGTAAGTAAGCATCTTCCCTTCCTGTTTGCAGCTAGATGGCTCCCTGGGCTCTAGCAGGTGTTCTGTCTGCCTCGTTCAATCTGCATCTTTTTACCTCCGACCCTGATGCCAGTCCAGCTTCCTGAGATTATCCCAAGTTCTCTTTGTCTTCTGGAACTCTAGTCATGCTGCCTGGACCTGGGGCACATGCAGCCCTGAGGAGTGTGTTGTCCACTCTTCCTGAAGGTCACTGTCAAGGGTGTCGACTACGATAGGTCCTTACATTACACTCATGAGTCCACTGGTCTCCTCTTCACCCCAGTTCTGACTCTGGTTATACTACAAGGCCATTGCATCTACATAGGAACTACAAGCACTTTGCTACTTGTCCTTCTAAAATAAAAAACATTCAACATGTAGTCATTCCTTTCAACCTAACATTGAGTCATTAAGAATCAGTTGGGCCTCTTTTGGAGTGCCTGGATGGTGCAGTCGATTAAGTGTCCAACTCTTGATTTTGGCTCAGGGCCGGATCTCAGGGTTGTGAGACTGAGCCCCGCACAGGCTCCAAGTTCAGTGTGGTGTCTGCTAGAGTTTTTCTCTCCCTTTGCCCCTCGTCCCTGGTCTCTCTCTCTCTCTCTCTCTCTCTCTCAAATAAATAAACAATTCTTTAAAAAGAAAAGAATCAATTGGACTTCTTTCAAATGTCATGCATTATATTGGGTGCTGGGAACATAGTGACAATCAAAAGGGACAAAGCTCTTGTTTCCATGGAGTTGAAGAACTAAAATAAACAAATAATTGTCATTATTAATTTAATTTCATTACGTTAACTGTGACTGGTGTTATGAAGAAAGTAAGCAGATTGATGAGAGTTCTGGGTGGAACCTGCTTCATATAGAGTCGGCAGGATCTTGAGGAGTGACTGCAGGGTGGGAAGGAATAGCAGTGAAGAGAATCTGGGAAGAGCATCCCAAGCAGAAGGAAGAGCTGCAGCCCAGCAGCTAGAATATTTGTGTGTTCCAGAGAACTGACAAAAGGCCAGTGTGACTGGAGCAGGGTGAGAGCCTTATATGGGTTTCACTTGGAATGCAACAGGAAGTCATTGAGAAGTTCACCTAGTGAGCTCAGTATGGTCCACTTTGCGTTTTTTGAAGGACCCTTTGCTGTATGATGATCTCATTGGGGAGGGAGGAATGTCAAAGTGGGAATACCAGTGACAGAGTTCTATGACAGTCTAAGGGAAGCAAGAAATGGCTTGGACGCGTCGGTGGCAGTGAAGATGACAGGATAGATTCAAAATGTGTTTTGAATGTATCTTGCTTACAGGTTAAATGTGAAGGGTGAAGGAAACAAAAGAGTCAGGGTGATTTCAGCAATCAGAATAAGGGCCTTTCATGGATATGGGAAGACAGGGAGAAGAATTATTTTGGGAGGGAGGGTGCATGTCAAGAGTATTCATTTGGGACCTGTTAAGTTTGAAATGAATCTGTGACAAGAACACAGAAAACTAAGGAAATGGATCAGATAATTTTAATTGGTGGAAACAATTAAAACTGTGCAGGGAAATAAAGGTAATTACCATCTATCTCATGGCTTAGCCTTGAATGATACAGTCAAAATAATGTCTATGCTGGATGTTAATATAATCAAACATCGAAAATAACTATATTGAGAGGGTGGGGCGTGAGAAGTGGCCATCCGTGTATGGTGGAGACTAGGAAGGAAAGAGTGTGAGGTGTTAATCTTCCATGTGGGGAGCCAATAGATAATATCCAGAGCTGGAAAAGTCAAGTAGAAGCAACATAGCATGTTATTTGAAATATGAAGGTAAATACCAAGAGAATCAGCTACAAATGTTAAAAGTAGTTACTTCTGAAGGAGGAGAAGTTGGAGGTGGTGGGAGAAGAGGCTATGAACAGCTGATTATTAACAAAACTTATAGGCCTGGGTGAATCTTTAGAGCATGTGCATATAGAAATGGAATAAAAATAAAAGTTTAAGAATTTTAAGAGAGCCGGTGGCTCTACAAGGATGTCAGGATAGCCAGCCCTACAAACATGCCTGAATCCCAGGGTGAACCCAGAACTTGTGCAGAGCTAAAAAGAAAGATGTCACTAGAAATCTCCCAGAGAGGTTTTAGCTAATTTACTTCTGATAATAGTCCTCTAAAATAGATATTTGTGTCATTATTTTATGGACGAGGAAACCGAGATTAACTTGTTGGAGATCACCATTCATTCATTCATTCATTCACTTACTTAATAAATATTTATGGATCATCTCTTCTACACTAACCAGACTAGAATGTGACCACAGATTTTTCAGACCCTAGAGAGTCTATGTTCTTTTCCTTATACCATTTTGTATCCCATGAGAACAGGTACCCCAAACTAGAGAAGTCCCATGGACAGACTCTTTAAGAGAATATGACTTTAAGGGGCATGAGAGGTTTAAACAAATATATAATTTAGTCTATGCAAATGAGACTGATTTAAGTGAGCAAGAAATGAGATCGAAGGTTAGAGCACGTAAAGTAGCTACAAAATTCACTCCCTCATGAGCTCAGATTTTTTAATATACCAATTAAGCCAGAAAGAGTTTATGACCAAGAAAAAGTATAGAAGATAGGTACAAACTTTCAAGATTTGAATCAAAATGGTTTTGGATCAATACAAGAGAAAGTTTTATTAATGTTCAAGATCACCAAAAATAGGTAGGGAAATTGTAGATGTGCCTACTGTTCAAAGATGTTATGATGTTAACAGATATCAAAGAAAGGGCCAATCTATTTTTTTTTCTTTCTGTAAAGATTTATTTATTTATTTTTTTGGGAGATAGAGAGAGAGGGAGCATGCATGAAAGCATGTTAGTGGGAGGAGGGTCAGAGGGAAAGCGAGAGAAGCAGACCCTCCGTGTGGAGTGTGGAGTGTGGAGCCCGAAATGTGGGGCTCTCTGCTACCAAGAAGATCTTCATCACAGAACCCCTTTGGTGGCATCATGGCATAGTTGTTCCTTTGGTTACCTGCAGCTACAAGATGACCATAATGATAGGTGAACCTCGGTAACCAGGAGGAGGGATTCCTGGAATGTGGTTGAAAGCCCCTTTTGGGAATTCCCAGGTCTGTTTCAAAGGAATTTGGGGAGAGCTGTGGCTCTTAAGAAATTGATGGAAGCAGAGACATGAACGTTCTGGTTTTTTTTCCCCACTGTTGTTACAAGTCTTCAGTTAAACCCATTCTTCATTTTCAGAGATATTCCTGATTGGGAGCCTATGATACTAATAGCTAATCTGTATTAATGGTCTAGGGAATGTTCACATTTTAAAGAGCTTTGCTATGGGATGTTTTGATCCAAAGAAATGAGTTCTTAATGGTGGAAATTTTGGCTTGAAAGATCTAAGAGTAGGACTTAGCAGAGGACCTTTCCCCTCTGCTCCTCCTATTTCTCATAACTGGTGTCCTGTCTCTGCTTGTCATGTATTTTCATAATGTGTCTTTGGATCCCTCATCTCTTTCTCTTTATTGAGGTCTTTGAATTATTCTCAGGCTTTCACAGTGCTCTATGTCAATTGAGGTAGGAGTATACAGATGCACTTGTGAGGTCTAGAGACTCATTTCCTTCATACTATTTAAAGAGGTACAAAGAACACACTAACTGGATTGACTTCGTGTTTCAGATGTTTAACAAATGTTATGAGCCACAATGTGTATCTCAATTGTATATTTATATAGTTGAGCATGGTGGAATGTGTCTTCAGGGTGCTATTGTAAACAAGCTGTCTACCCTAACAGGGTTATCTTGAGGGAAAGAAAACCAACTTTTGTTGCACGTGCCATTTACAAACCTTGTAAGAAACAGTCACTACTCGAATCGACCATGCACTCTTACAGACATGAAGTACTGTGATATTTGTTTAAAAATCCAAAGCTTAGACTTTTCCCTACTTAGCATTTTGGGAAAGCTATCTATTTTAAAAATTAAAATTCAGTCAATGAACAAATTGCCTCAAAATGTTTACAACTGTAACTATTTTCTTAGTTTAGAAAGATCAAATGAAATTGATTAAATAGTGTTGAGAGTAAATATCAGGCTTTTAGGTAAAGCTAATACATACATTTTCACATTCATCAGCTTTTATTAGAAAATAAGCAGCAGTATCTCAAATATCCCACATTCCTCGATTAAATCTAAATTTATTTTATCCGAAACATAGAAAACTGGAATTTCTAAAATAAAATTTTACTCATCACATCTAACTTGAACGTTTCCTTGCAAGGAGAATTAATGGAGTAGAGGATCTGCCTCAGCAGAGTTTGGAGTAGGGGAGACAAGAGCCAAGGGCATGGAGAAGACTTCCTGGAGGAAGGGAGGTTTGAACTAGACCTTGGAGAATAAAAAGAATGGACTCAAACACGAAGACATTCAGGAAGGGGAAAAAATTTAGGCATGTCTGGGAAATAATGATGAAAACAGCTGAGAATAAAGTATGTAAGTGGTGGGTCCAGGGAAGGATCTTTCATAGCAATCCAGGAAAGACACCGTGGTAGAGGCAATTTATTCTTTTGCTTATTGATTCATCTGCCCAGCATCTGTTTATTGAGCACCCCCTACATGCCAGGTACTGCAGTAGACAATGAGTGTATAAAGGAGGGATGTATGAAATAAATGATGAGAGGCCTCTGGACAGAGTTATGGTGACATATTAATATAGGGTGGACAGGAAAGGGTGAGGTTCTCGAGCATTCAGAAGAAGTTCACCATTAATACATGTGATGGAAAAGTGCCTTCCCCTGTAGCCTAAGGAGTTAAAATAAGCTTAAGTGGATAAATATTCCTATAGCATTGGCTTCCATTCATTAATTCGACAAGTTTTGATGGAGCCCCCTACTCTGGGCCTAGTGCTATGCTAACAGGGGAAGGAATTCTGAACTGCTAGAATGGATAGTAAGAAAGGCAGAGAGCTTCCTCCCAGGACGGGTTGCAGAAGAGCAGGAGCCCATCTGGAAAGGTTGGAGCTCAGGGCACAAAGGGCCCGTGACCTCTTTTGATGGGGCAGGAAGCTCTCCGGGCTCTTGGAGCCCTCAGGTCATCATTATGGACATTGGCTATCTTTGAACTACAGATTTGCAGAAGTGCCAACTATTAATAGACAGTAGAAAGCAGAGTTTACTGTAATAGGCTGACAAATATAGATCTGAGATATCATTATACTGCCAATTTCTCCTCTGCCCGCAAAAGCTTTGTTGGCCCTTGAGCTTCTTCCTTTCTCTCGCTCAATGGAACACAAATAGCTGGGTGCAGAGCACACTCTCACTCTGCCTGCAAACAAAGCTAGGTCACAAAATAAGAAATCAACTCTGGTATCATTGGCCAAGTTTCTTACTTTCATTTATTTATTGTCTGACTTTTTAAAGGACCCAACAGAATTCTTCTCCATCCTTTGCTCCCGTCTCCCCTCTGAGCAGCCCAGAGCATTTGGACTTGCATTTTTTTTCATGCATGATTTACAAGCTTTCTCTTTGGGAATTTTGAAGCTAGGTCGCTCAGTATCCTGAAGTCATGTTGGGGAAAAGATATACTTTTATTTAATGGAGCAATAAACTGGTTATGGAGTCTCCTTAGAACTTTTTAAAAAAGATTGCTGCAGGCAATAGTTTGAATGTCTTCCACATCCTGCACATGACTTTTTCAGCCTTAAATAATTATAGAGCTGGCAATTTTTGTGATTATCCCAGTGATAGACTTGCCCAGAAATAGAGAGAAAGATTCTTACAACATTGTCCTCTCAGTGGTTCCTTACATGCATGAAGACTAAAATAAAGTAGTCAAACTTGAGGAAGTTTTAGCTATAACTGAAAAGAGGAGTCAAACGATCCTGTTCCTCTGCTTGTTAAATGTTCCTCTGCTTGTTAAAAAGCTAAGAGCAATTTCAGATACAGATTTTTGAGGGCAATATTATGGGATTTAAGTAAACACGAATGCAGAGACATAGCACTGTGGGTTTTTAAGCGAATGGTAAATGTCACTTCAGAGTTTCTCCGGAAGAGTCGAATTGCTTATCTAGAGGAAACCAAGGTAGAGTCATGGCTTGGGACTTGAAAACATTCTTCTCTTACAGATCTATTTTCTACCACTTCAACTCTGCCCTCTACTTTGTTACAAAATATTCAATTTTGTTTTCCTCATAGACTTTCTTGCCTGTAGGTATTTTATAGCACTGTGGTAATACAATCTTTCCATGGTTCTTTTCATTTTAACCCTGAATTTGAGGACTATTTTTCCAGTCTTTACCTAAGTAAATTTATTTTTTTTATCCACTCATATAACACTGAAGGATTTACTTTGAAGATTTCTTTTTTAATAATGCCCTGTGAAATGAGAAGATATCATTCATGTTGCAAATGTGAGAATACTTCTATTAGAAAACAGTGAGAAAATAAATGGCTTAGAAATCTGCTGTTAGTGATGATGTGAGGATATCATGTGTTTGTTGCATTTGTTATTTGTTAATGTAATGTAGACTTTAGAATTATCATATACGTCTGTGAAAATACTGGCCGAATACAGAACTGGATAAAAATCCAAGAAGATAATATGACCCTTAAAACTTATTTATTGGCAGGCACTATATGTCTAAAGAAATGCTGTTTGAATAATAATTGTTCCTGTTTATCATATGCTGACAAGTGCCAGGCATTGAGAAGGGTGCTGTGAATACCACAGTGAGCAAGATAAAATCTCTGGCTGGAAGGGCTTGCCATCCACTGGGGAATAAGCCATCACAGTACTGTGGGATGAATTCTATGACAAGAAAGTTCCAGAAGGTACATGGGCGTTGGAAAGTAATTCAGTTGCAGGGAACAGCAAAGAACTCCTAAAGGAAGTAATGTTAAAGCTACTGTGGTAGGCTTAACTCCAAGAAGATTCCCAGTGAATCATGGCTGTGTGTAATGCCCCTTTCTCGAGTGAGGGCAAGACCTGTGATTTACCTCTATTCATAGAATATGGCAAAAGTGATAGGATAGTATTCCCATGGTTATACCATATTGTATGGCAAAGGTGGAGGAAACTTGCAAATGTAAGTCAACTGAGTTTAGGTTAACCCAAAGGGAGGCTATCTTAGGTGGGCTGACCTTATCAGCCAAATTCCTCAAAAAAGACTAGAAGCCAAAGAGATGTGCCTCCTGGCTTTGAAGCAGTAGCTTCCATGTTTCCAGAGGGTCTGTGAGTAGGCCATATGGTGAAGAATTGTGGGGGTCTCTGGAAGCTAAGAGAGGTGTGTGGCTAACAACCATCAAGGAACGTCAGTCCTAAAACCACAAGGAATTACATTCTGCCAGCAACCACATGAACTTGGAAGGGGACCTTATGTTCTAGAAAGGAATGTGCCTCAGCTGGCATCTAGATTTCAGTCAGCTGACATCCTGGGCAGAGGACCCTATGTGCTTGGCTGCACTCAAACTCCTGACTCAAGAAAAATGTGAGGTGATCCATGCGTGTTTTAGACAGCTGTTACACAACATTAGAAAGCTAATACAGTAGCGATGTGACTAATGGTACTTGGATGGGGAAAGAAGGTTCCAGGATTTTAGTAGAATGGGTAAAATCAGAGGCTCTGTGGTCAAGATTAACTTAGCTCCTTATTTAGCCAACTGACACTGAGTGGATTACTTAACCTCTCATTTTTCCTAATCTGCAAAATGGATATTATCTTTATCATCACCATCACCCTCTTCCTGATCATCATCACTATGATCACCATCACCCATCACCATGACC
>ML109939.1:28785-61563 GCA_003697995.1 Taxidea taxus jeffersonii
CACTATCACCATCACTACCATCATCATCATCTTCATCATCTTCATCACCACCACCCATCACCATCACCACCACCCATCACCATCACCACCACCCATCACCACCACCATCACCACCACCCATCCATCACCACCACAATCACCAGCACCCACTTATCACCTTCACCGTCACCACCACCCACCACCATCACCACCACCCATCACCATCACCACCACCATCCCCACCACCCAACACCATCACCACCACCCATCACCATCACCACCACCCATCACCATCACCACCACCCATCCATCACCACCATCAGCACCCATCACTATCACCATCACTACCATCATCATCATCTTCATCATCTTCATCACCATCACTCTTCCCTTACAGGGTTGTTGTGAGGATTAAGTGAACTCAGCTTTTGGATAATTTTAAATAGGATCAGGGCCTGAACAGAGCTTGTATTCTAGTTTAGTTCATCTGACACTAGCTTCCAGAATGCTCTTTTCAACTGTAATTTATGTTGTCTTTCTCTAGTGTTATGCAATCGCATTTAGCAATCTGACAGATCTTAGTTTGAAATCCAGCTTCATCTTGGGTAATAAATTTTTAGGCTCAGTTTCCTCTTATATAGGATATGAAATAATAGGAGCCACCTTATAGAGCTATAAGGATTAAATGAGATAATGTGTATGAAGTGAGTAGCAAAGTACATACTTAAGCATTTCTTAAATTACTTAAATTGTTCAAGAGATGTTTGTATGTATTATTATTTATAGACTTCATTCATCTTACATATGATATACATACATAATTGTAGCTACACATGTATAAAAAGCTTCTCTGCATAATGAATAGATTAAGGAGGAAAATTATAAAGATCACTGACACTAAGACATATTTTATTTGGTCTGAATTGTTTTAGATCAGGTAAACACCAAGAATCAGTTGATATATTAGATGTTTGGAGATTATCCTTCTAATCACTGGGTTTCTTAATTTTAAAAATTCTTCACTGTAATTATTTCCTGCGTGTGTGGATGTACCAAGCCAACTGATTTATACCCCTCAGGTCCTTCTTCACTGATTATATAATTATTTGTTCTTTAATTTTCAAGGGCTGATTCACTGCTTTCTATTTTTATAGCCTGCCTTTTTTTTTTCTTTTTTTCCAGAAGAGCTTGCCTTGCTCCGTGAATAGGTCCTGGTGACGTTTATTTGGCCGAAAACAACCTTTTTAACAAAACGTGGCTTATTATTACCACAATTTTCTTAGCTTGACTATTGCCACTGCTAGTCCAGAACAAGCCGAAAACTGGAAATGCTGGAAGTGATGATGAGGAATGGAGAAGATGTGATTTCCTCCCGGTGCTAATGCAGTCCTTCCCGTGGCTGCTCTCCTTGTTTTATTGGCACTTCTGTTTCCTCTTTCTTTCTGTCTCATTGGTATAGACTATGTTTATTGTTATCTTACAAATTATCCTTCCACTTGGCATTTGCTGTTGCTAATTGCCTCCTAACTTTCTCCCCATTCGAGTAATGAGTGGCAATTTTGCATCCACCTCCACGCAGATATTATGGTTTCTTATCATTATTACCCCGCATCTATTTCTCTCTTTTACTCTATTTGACTTATATGTATATAATGTCTTTTTTACATGAAGGAAGCAGAAGCCATTTATATTCATAATTATTCCATCTTTTCAAGAGC
Organism: Taxidea taxus jeffersonii; assembly: GCA_003697995.1. NCBI lineage: Eukaryota > Metazoa > Chordata > Mammalia > Carnivora > Mustelidae > Taxidea > Taxidea taxus. Next base: position 30,483 of record ML109939.1, read on the forward strand.
AAAGCAAAACAAGCCTATTCAATGTATTCTGTAGGGTGATTTAGATTAGGGAACTGAATTACAGTTACTAACATTTTCAATAAAGTTTGAAAATCATGCAATTGTGCGAACATCTCAGAGCCTCTCTATCACTTCCATCAGGGCAGAGAACGAAAGCCTGTATTTGCTTTGGGAGAGCCGGCTGAGATCCCTGAGTGCCTGTGGAGAGCTGGCCGTTTAAAGGAGGACCCCTCAGTGGTCATCCAGGGCGCACATTTCAGACTCTTGAACTGATGTGCCCCCTGACTGATAGTACTGCCTTTCCTGGTGCAGTTTGGGCCTGGGAGAGCCAAGAGACAAAAAGCAATAGAGGGTGGTGTTCTTCAGCTATAGGAAAGTTACAGAGAACGTGGTCAAGTTATTTTTCTGCAGCTTATTTGAATCGGCATTTCTATTCATATTCACCTGATTTTGGAAAAGTGAGGCCCCTAGGTATCCTGCAGAGCCTGGCGGATTGTTACTGTAATTGCTATTGACGAGGCTGCTAGTTTAAGGTCTCTCTCTCTCTCTCTCTCTCGCTGAAATTATTTTCCACTTGTCTTAACTCCAGGCTCATCTCTTTCCGGTACATTGGAAATTTACATTGCTTCCAGAATTCTCTCTTTGAAACAGGAATAAATCTAAGTCACCTCCGTGCTTAAAAACACTTGTCATCTCCCAGCTGTTAAGAGGAGATGATGCTCCAAGGGCACAGCGTTGGAACGATGGAAATTTGGCTGGACAACCTTGGACTAGGGATTCTGCTGGAGCCTCAGCTTCCTCACCTGAAAATGGGGGCAAAGAGTCCTACTGCATAGGGTTAGGTGCAGATTAGAAATAACGTGCGCTGTGCTCAGCGGAGCCTCTCGCACAATGGGAGCTTTCAAGACTTGCTAGCTCTTAGCTTTTCTTTTTTAAATAGGTGTGATTGATTTCAAGTCAGTATTCCTTTCAGAAAGAGGGAAAGCATCAGGAGAGACAACTCATGTAATTTGGCCTCTTCCTCCAATCCATCAAAACTTATCGTAATTCAGTTGTAAAGTGGCTGTAATTCACTGCTCTGTTATCTCATGTGCCAGGTTATTTTATATTCAAGTGATCCTGACTATTAGAAGAATATTCCATTTTTAGAATCTGATTTCAGGGAGTTGACAGAAATGTCAACATAACATGGCCAAAAAGAAATACATAAACAATCAGATCAAAGAGACTCAGCCAGAAGAGAATCATATTCAGAGCAAGAGAGGAAAATGTTCAGAAGGAAATTAAAGAGGCTGACAACAAATTAAATATCACCGGCAAGAACATTTTTATCTGGTGCAGGATGCTTTGTGGGTTCTGATTCTTCTTTTGAAAACCCTCGCTCCTATGAGTCTCTTTGCATTTGCTGGCCGCCTACTTTGGATGACCCAGGGTCTCTTCACAATAACATCTTGGCTCATTTCATATCTCCCCTCCCGTGGTCATGCCTTCTCTCTGTCCCATCTGTTGGAACCTACAATAAGCACCTGTCCATTGTACTGCCTCACTCTAATTTTCCCTCTGCATGCCACTACAATGAAATAGGAAATATTTGTGTATCATCTGTCTCCCTCCTTAAATTGTGTATTGTCCAAGGGCAGGGCATTATAGACTGAATGCTTATGCTCCCTCAAAATTTATAGGTTGAAGCCAAATCCACGATATGATGGCATTTGGGGTGGGACCTTTGGGAAATGATTAGGTCATGAGGGTGAAGCTGCCAAGAATGAGATTCATGCCCTTATCAAAGGGACTCCCCTCATCTCCTCTCGCAGGTGAAGACACAGTGGGAAGACAGCTGTCTGTGAAGCTGGAAGCGGGCTCTCACCAGACACCAAATCTGCCAGCACCTTGATCTTCGACTTTCCTGCTTCCAGAACTGTGAGCAATACATCCCCATTATTTATAAGCCGCTGGTCTGGTATGTTACAGCAGCCCAAATGCCATCGGGGCTTTGTGTGATTCAGAGTTCTGTCCCTGGCATCTATAAGAGAGCTTGATACTATAGTGGGTAGTCAATAAATACTATAGGATTAGTACATAGAGAGTAAATTTAAAGTCCAACTCCCTGAAGAAATATTTGACGAGCTTTCCTCTACTTTGCTAATTGTCAAAGGAAGCAGTTTCTCATAGATCGGGACTTCTTCCCCCAAACAACTCTTTAGTGATGGAAAGCTGCCTGGGCACCTGCTTTCTTTGCAGATAGTGTATGGCATTCGCTTAATGTAGTTACTGGCATTTAGTAAGTGTTTTTGAGTTCCTACTATTATAAGTATGATAGGTTAAAAGTGAGATTTCTGTTCAAGATACAGCCTGCATTACCACAGCATGAGTCTGTTGCTCACAGAGGTGCCTCTGGCCGCTGCCCCTTTGTCAGACTCGAGTGACCACCCTTGAATTGATTGGTTGAAAAACAGGAGGGCCCCCCTTGTCGGCACTGACAGAAGCTGCAGAGCTCCACAGCCCCCACTCCTGGGGGCTCTTCCAGCTCTGAAATTTGCAGCTGTTCCATCTGGCAGAGTTTTCAAAGTTCTCTCCTGTTTCTTCATCCTCCGTGTAAGCTGATTCAGGGCTGTGTCCAGAGGGGCACAGAAAGAGGAAGTAAGAGTCCGGAGATGCGGGTTCCTCATTTCGTCCCACTACCGTGTGCCCCTGGTTAAGCTCCACTTAATCTTCCGGTTCCTCGATTTCCTAATCTGTATGTGGGAATCACGCTGGCTGCCCTACAGTGCCCCGGACGGATGGCACGAGGAGAAAATGAATGGCAGCACGAGAGTGTTTCTGAGAAACAGAAGCACGAGTCCCTTTCAAAAGCAGCATTCAGCACAGTGTGTTAGTCCCTTTCTTGCATCACCAATGGAGACAAAGAAAAAAAAAACCCTCCACTGTCATTTCAAAAGGCAGTTCTATCTACGTCAAGGACAGTCAAAAACTGCGTCCTGTGTTAATATTAGCTCTACCGGCATAGTCTACAGACCATCATTTGATATGTACTTTAAACGTATAAATATGAATGACAGGTTACAAAAAATATCAGGACCAAGACCAAGAGAAGAAACAAAAGAGACTCTGTGAATATATACATGTCTCAATTTTGGTGCATGTTAGCTAGCAGACCACCAAAAAGCGGTCACGTGTCCGAGATGTATCATTCCCTCTTTCTCCGTCTTCTCTCTCTTCCTGATTTCTCTACAGATTTCCTAGACTTTGCAGAGGCTCTTTTTTTTTTTTTTTTTTTTTGCATATTAAACTTCAGCCAGCTTCAGATGGAAGCACAAAGAGCCCTGCTAAAACATTTTGCTCAATGAAGGATAAATTACAGGACTCGCCACATTATTATTTTTACAACAAGCTATTATGTAAATATACAGGCTTATATGAGCTGAAAGAGTCCGAAGCAAGGATGCAAAGAAAGGAAATACATACACATCTACCCAAGCAATGCTCACGGCGGCCTGGGTTTAACAGGCAATTGCACACCCTCGCTTAAAGGGCAAAGAAGAAACCATATGTCTGTTTTAGTGACTCCATCCCGAAATGCTGCACTTATTCTTTTTATTATATTTTCAAATAAATACATATGGGACCTGTCAGATGTCAACAATGGCTCAGAAAAGAGTATGAATTAGTCACACTGGCACACAGGGCTCGGGAACAATGAACGGTGCTCTGGAAGACCCTTGAATACAAGCCTATTTGCCTCTTAATCCAAATGAATAATTAATGATAATTATCATGCCGCAGTTATTATCTGTGATAATAATATATCCGTAAGGTGAATAAATTCAATCTGCTACTATGCAGAAATGGCAACTCATAATATTCTTAAGAAATACAGATATAATTATCAGTATTAATGGTCAAGGAAAGAAAGAGATTTTTATATAAGGAATTACAGCAAAAGGTCTAACATAAGGTGGAAATGAATCCTCCTGATGATGTATATATTTTTTCCCACCGCCATCACCAGCATGGCCCTGCTGCGGTGATGTTGGGGTTCTTACTTTCATAGGTAGGTTCCATTTAAGTAAAAGCTTTACTATGGACTTGTGCGTTGCAATCTGCACGTAACACTTCCATTATTGCTCTTCAGAAAATGACTCGGGTTAAGTTTAAGATCCGATAAAAAGGCAGGCGGAACATCTTAGGGATAGGTGGGGATAGCTGGGCCACCAACTTGACAATTTAACACTTAAAGGGGGGAAAAATAAACAAAACCAAAAAGCCAAACCAAATAAAATGTGAAAAGCTTGGTTGTTTGGGAGTGGAAGTGAGGCAGTGCTGGTCTGTGGCCTTTGAGGGTGGTGGTGGTTCTTTGTAACCACCAGTAGATGAGAGTTCTAAGAGCGCTGAGTCAACTAGTGAAAGGGAATGCGGTAGTGGCACGGGACCCCATCCCTCCAATAGGTGCTCAGCATCGGCAGGCGAGCTGCTTGGCCCGCATCTTATGCCCCTGTGTGTGAAGATGGGCATGCACTCCCACGCATCTCCTTTTAGGTGAGAGGTCTATTGAAGTACAATTTTCATATAAAGTAGAAATGACCCCTTTAGGTATCATTTCTTAAGATTTGAGAAAAGCAAACAGTCGGGTAACCTCCGTCCCAGTTAAGATACAGAATCTCCCCATCACCCCATGGCCTCACAGACTGTGAAATCCTTTCCCCTTTCTCACTCCCAGCCCGCAAGGGCCACCCGGTCTGTCTTCTGTCCTCGGAAGTGTGCCTTTTTCAGAATGTCAGACAAATCGAGGCAGGTAGCTGTCTTGTGCCCGACTTCTTTTACTTGGTCTGTTGCTTTTAAGATCCATCCATGTGCCGCATGCATTGATAAGTTTGTTTTTCATTGAGCAATACTCCGCTGTATGATTATCACAATTTATACCTCTAGGCATTAATTCGTGGACTTTGGGGTTGGTCCTAGTTTTTAACAATTATGCACAATACTTTAAAAGTTAGCCTCACAGGTCTTTGTGTGGACAGATCTTTTCATATCTTGTGGGCAAATACCTAGAAATAGGATTTATAGGTCAAATGGCAAATGCATGTTTAATTTCATCATTACCAAACTATTTTCCAAAGTGGTTGGAGCATTGTCCGTTCCAGCGACAGTAGATGAGAGTTCCGGTAGCTCCCTGTCCACACCAATGCTTGGTACTGTTGGTGAAAAGAGTTTTGCCATTCTGGTTGGTTTGTAGTGATAGCCAGCTGTCATTTTAGTTTGTATATCTCTAATGACTTAACCATGTTGAGCCTTTTCTTTTTCAAGTATTGAGTTACGGTCTGTGAATCTTTGATAAGTTGTTCAAAAATTTTCCCATTGAAAATAATTTAACTGTTTGTCTTTTTCTCATTAAGTCATGAGAGGTTTTTATTTGTTTTGGATGCACATTCTTCATCCAATACATGTTTCGCAAATACTTTTTCCCAGTTTGGGGCTTAAGTCATCATTTTGTAAATAGTGTCTTTCAAAGAGCAAAAGTTTCTAATTTCTTGATCCTGTCTGGACTTAGTAAGCAGGCCTACTGGAGAAATCGTGCTGACTGGGACACCTCCTGCTTCCCAAATAAATCAGAGATTTACTGAGCACTAACTGCACATAAGTGTTTAAGTTAAATGTATAAACACATGGAAGCACTCACCTAAGGGGGGAAAAATAGTAGCAACAGTAATTCAGAAGCTTATATAATTTAGTTAAAATGCCATCCCTTACTGTTATATTGTCTTTTTTACACACAGCTGTAGATAAATATTTTTACCTGGGAAAAATATTTCAGGACATATGTATTGCCATGAAAGTGAGGTTTCCTTTTGATAAAGTATTAGAAATTTATTTGAATTCTACCACTTGTAACCTTGATACCCTTGAGGTTTATGAAGAGAGAAACATTACTGGTTACTTGGCATGTTTAGTACATTAGCATTGAGAAAAGTAAACTTTTATTTGACCTTGGTGGAATAAGTCTAAAGCATTAGAAGAATAAAGGACAGTTGACTCCAGAGAATACTTAACAGAGTTTTTAAAAAGAACAGTTTATCAGAATAACATTTGTAAGGAATTACTATGCATTCCAGGCTTACTCTCAAAAACCTCAGATCTTCTTGTAAAATATTTCATGTACTTCCTCATTACAGGTTGTAATCAAATGGGAAAAATTATCAAGTCCACTATTTGCAACAATGTTGAAAAGTCTCTCTTTTTCTCTGTTTTATGATTCCTAAGTTCTCTGTATTCATTTAGTCTTTCCTGGAATATTTTTCTCAGAGGTTCTAAAAGTAATCCGGTTTCCAACCTCCAGGAACAGGACTTTATCTTTATTGTATCAGATTTTCTTTGTCTTTTTTCTTTTAAAACAATTTTTGTGTCATAATTTTGTTAAAAAGTAGAAGTATGAAGAAATTTGGAAAGATAAAAATTAGTTGGTTGTTGTAGTGAAAAGAAAAAATAATAGTAGTCTTTTTTACAGATATTTTGATGAACTACCTACATTCTGTTTTTACTTACTTTGAGGAAAAAATATTATCCCACAGTAGGAATGCTTCTTAGATGTTGGGGAGAGAATAACAAGTTAGCAGGAGTTTATCTTCTTGAGGCCTTTGTTTTTGACAATAGAAAAAGATTTTAAAAATTCTATATGAAGGGTTTTAGCTGTGCTCTGTTCGTGCCATTATGAAGTTACTCTATTTCAGGTTTGAACTGACTCAGCTGAGCTGGGAGAGATAAACAAGTCATGGGAAGCAGAACACAGCAAGACTGACTTTCCTTAAACAAATATATGCTTTCTTAGTTCAGGACAAATTTAAGTTGTTATAGAGCCTAACAAATTAAAAATTCATCTTAAAATTGTTAGTAATGGAATTTCAGTATCATGGTGCCTTTCAATTGAGAGCTCCCAAAGGTAAGATAGGGTATAGAGTGTCCAACATTTAAATATCAGCTTTACAGGAGAAAAATTGCTTTTCTTTAAATTGTCTGAATAATTGATAAATCAGTATAGAACCACAGATAATCAAGAACTGACTGAACTAGAAAACTAGAGAGAGACAACATCTTACCCCTTCCTTTCTTAGGTACAGAGAGATGAGCAACTATCTGATTTTGAAAGATCTTGGAAAATGAGTCCTAAAACCAGTTCATTGTTTGAATCAATTATTCAATAACACTCAAAGACAGGAAATGTCTGAATCCGATGTCTTATACTATGCCTTATGAATCCAGTGCTTTAGGCCTTACCCCAGGCTTCGGTCCCATTCTTCCATGACCCCTGTACTCTGGGTGGGAGCTCTTCATACACGTGAAGACAATGATTAACCCTTTCCCCAGCTTTGTCCAGCCCTTTAATATTCTCGGTGGCAGTGTTTGGAATCTTCCCTGAATTTTCCATCTCAGGCAGTAATGTAGGGCAGTGCATCTTGATAAGGTCTGACTAGGACTGATTAATATGGAGAAAGTGGTTACTTTTGTGCATCCTAATATTTGAATTGTTTTGTAAACATTACAATATCCTGTTCTTAACTTACTGCTAATTTATTACTCACTGTGAGGTGCTGATCATTTGATCCCTGCTCGTACTTAATCGTTTATTTTCCAGCTTGTATTTTTGCATTTTGGAACTCTTTATTGGTTTCTCTCCTCTTTTTCACTGAGTCCGGTCACTCAGAAGTGGGATCGTATCTTTTGGTATTTTGGAAAGTGCTGAGATCTGAATGTTTGTATATCCCCCAAATTCACATGTTGGAATCCTTAATGCCCAACATGGTGGTGTTGGGAGATGGGCCCTTTTGTAGGTGAGAGGTCTTGGGGGGGCCCCTCAGAAATGGGATTAATACCCATCTCTTGTAAAAGAGACCCCTAACAGAACTTTCTAGCCCCTTCTATTGAGTGAGGACACAGCAAGAAGTCTGCAACTCAGAAGAAAGCTCTCACTGGGTGATACTGACACCATGACCTTGTGCTTCCAGCCTCCAGGAACGTGAGAAGTAAAATTTTGTTGTTTATAAGTGATATTTTGTTATACCAGTCCAAGTGGACTAAGACAGAAGGGACTGGTGGGTTGGTAGAATTCTTTTTTGCTGTGTCACCTTTCTGTTATTCACCAACACAGTATGAGAACTGGAGAACTAAAAAGGCTGGAAGATTCTCAGAAACCATTTTGGACCCTGGGAGGGATGTGAAGGAAGCTGGACCACAGAGGCAGCCTTATATCAGGCATTGGACCTGTCCCCCAGGCTTCTCTTCAGGATGAAGAACTTGGGACTCTGAATGCTCCTGACAGACAAATTCAAGGCAGATCAGCTAACTGGGTGATTCACTGGTTTACTTGCCTCTCCTATTCTCAGAAACTTTCTGTGTGGTCATGGCTGTAGCTTAAGGTCCAGACATAGATCTGTGTAGAATAGATTGACTAAGAAAATCCACTTGCAATATTAAAGCTAACTGATATTAATGATATTTCTTTAATTTATCTGGAGAAACTTTATGTTCCCTCTTAAATAGAAATGCTCTGTTAATCTGAGAAGTAGAATTTGGGGGTCAATTTCCAAAAATATTTTGTGTGAACTGAAGTAATAATTATGTAATACTGAGGTGTTTTCATACCCTGATACTAAGTGTGTTGCCTGACATTTGTGGAGATGATATTGTTAGAGTAATGATATCTAGGGTTTAGGCTTTCAGGTAATGGATTTATCCTGATGTACTTCTGTTCTCTTATCCGGGACAGTGCATTTGTGACAAAACAAAACAAAACAAAAAACCTCATGCATGGGGATGAATTTATACTTTTTTTTTTAAAGATTTATTTATTTATTTATTTATTTATTTATTTATTTGGCAGACAGAGATCACAAGTAGGCAGAGAGGCAGGCAGAGAGAGGGAGGAGGACAGAGAGCCTGATGCGGGGCTCAATCCCAGGACCCTGGGATCATGACCTGAGCTGAAGGCAGAGGCTTTAGCCCACTGAGCCACCCAGGTGCCCCTGAATTTATAAGTTCATAGAGTCTTTTTCATTTAAAATTCTTTTGGAAGACTATCTGATTTACATCTCATTTAGGAGGATCCTTGGGTTTATCACCTGATTGGGCATGTTGAAAAAAAAATACATGCACATATATACTACATTTATAAATATATACTTGTCCTATATTTTGATAAGAAGAGACGGTCTGATGTATGGCACAGTAGCAAATGTTCAAAAGGGCATGCCATGCTTTTGTGAGTCACGGCCCAGAGCAAGATAACCCAGTTTTGATTTTCAGCGTGGTTGTCCCTAGTCAAAACTATGTGATAAGCGAATTTGTATTTTGCTCTTTTCATATTCCTTCCTGACTCTCTTTCCTTCACTGGCTTGAACTTGTGGTCCTCAGTTTTAGTATTCTCAAGCTGTTCACTGCTTGCTTAGAATCTTCTAGCTAAAGCATTACCACTTGGCCTGCCCTCCTTCCTAGTACACTATGTGCCACTCTTTTCCTCTGCCCCATCCCAATGGATCTGCCCTATGTGTCTCATTTTTAGTATTGTTAGATGGGGAGAGCTAATAGAACTATAAAAAAAAAAATGAGAGCCATCAAATTCTTTACCAATAATGATTATTATTGTGGTAGTTTAGATCCCTTGCAGGATCGAAGGGGAAGATATTTGTGGGCTAGAAAGTGATTTGGAGTTATGTACGTCATGCTTGTAAATCCAAATACTTCCTTAACACATCTGGCTAACTTAGAAGTACAGCTAGAATTAAAACAGGAAGGACAGTTAATTTCCGAGAGCCCATGATGCTCCCTCCTTCAAATGATGCTTTTCAGAAACATTTTAAATGCACTATTCATTAACGTGGTGATTTTTAAAACTGTGATGAAAAGACGTTAATGAAAGCAGAGTAATAAGGAATAAAGTAATCAGTCTGTAGAGGGCCCACGTTCTTGCTTCCCTCACCAGTCAGGTGAGCTTCAGGCCACCTGGCCTCATCTTTAGGCCGGCTCCCCCTGGTGATAGACCCTGAAATTGATTTGGGACTATGTCCATCCAACTGATTAGAGTATTAGAGTTGGAGTTGTTTTGGGAAGCTCCTGTAGCTTCTAGAACATTCACTTCTAGCATTTTTCAGCTCTAGGGGAAAATTCATTGACTAGGAAATGTTAACTTTTAATACACGTGCAATGGCTGCATTTGATCTCTGTTGACAGAAGAGACATTTTTAGGCACCATGTTGCTGAGGAACTTAATTTTGAAAGGAAATCAGGGTCTTTGATACTCATTTAACACATTTTAATTGAGGACCTATTGAGTTAATGTCCCAACAATAGAGGTGAGCAAAAAAGGCATGGATAATTAAGGAGCTCATACTCTAGTAGTATTAAAATCCTTTTGTAGAATTCAAATCACTATACATATTGCTTGTTATTTACTATATTTATGCAATAAATGTTTAAAAAGTATCTGCTGTATTCCAAGCATGATGCTTGGTGCTGGGAATACTGGATGGAGAATATAAGATACATGAAATATAGTCTCTATCCTTGAGGAATTTATATTTGGGAATGAGTTATTTAAACAAATGACCAAAATGTCAGGAATTACTTATTGCCAAAAATTAAACTCCATAAAAGAGGCAGGTACAGATTTCTGCAGGCCCACTAAGAAGGGCACTTATGCTAACTACATGTGAAGGTCTAGGCAGGCCTCTACTGAGAAGATGGTATTTGGCTTGGATTTGAAGGGTGAGAGGAACTCTATAAAATGGAAGATAGTCTGGGTAGACAGTACTTGCGGAAAATTTAAGGTGGGGAAATTCAAAGTAGAGGGTAATAGGTTCTAGTTACCAATTCTGATGTGTGTGTGTGTGTGTGTGTGTGTGTGCGCGCGCGTGTGTGCGTGTGTGTGTTTGTGGTGGTGGTGGTGGTGGTGGTTAAGGAATTTCCCCACACCAACAAAAAGCAATTATTGGACACAAGCTCGGTATCCTACAATTCAACTCACTTCTGACCTTACCTATCAAGAGATGGTATCAGATCCCCCAGAACTGCCTCCCTCCCACTTCACATGCAAGCTGCAAGTTCATGTTGCCACTTGTGCTTTTGACCTACCAAGAGGCTACAGATTGGAGGTTCCCACCACCCCCTCCTTGGCTTAGATTAATTTGCTAGAGTGGCTCAGAGAACTCAGGAAACCCATTTACTCAATGGATTATCTGTTTATTACAAAAGGATCCAACTCAAGAACAGACAGACGGAGGAGATGCAGGGGTGAGGTATGGGGAAAGAACATGGAGCTTCCTTCTGGTGACTCTCCTAGCACATCCCTTGGCCACTGGTGATTGATTTCAATCTCCAGTCCCTTTCTGCTCCGTGGGAGCCAGGGTAGTGGGACTGAGAGTTCCAACCCTCTTATCAAATGGTTGGTTCTCCTGGCAACCCCCAATTTTAGGTGAGGTCCAAAAGTTACCTCTTTATCATAACAAAAGGCACTTTTGTTTTTCTCATCACTTGGAAATTCTAAGGATATTAGGAACTCTGTGCCAGGAATCGCGACAGAGACCGAATATATATTCCTTATTATAAATCACAATATCAAAGGGGAGATTTCCAAAGTCTGAAATGCTATGAATTTGTTCATATACAAGGCCAGATGAGATTAACTTTGCACATGAGACTCACCTAATTGCATAACTTTCCTCCAGTTAACACAAAGAGTCTGTTTACTTCCTTCATGTTTGAGCTGATTCTGCTCATAACACCTTGACCTTCATAAGTAGCTTGTTTATTTCATTTATTGGAATATCAACAATATCTTTACATATGTATAAAATCTCTCTTTAAAAATGTGTTGAAGGATCAAATGTAGTACAACAGTAATGTGTATTAAGTAATGTATAATAATATAAACAAAGTAGAAAATATTTATATTAATATAATATGAAACTCTATCTTGAGAAGACAGACGTTATTACTGACTCAAATTTTCAAAACACCCAAGATATGCCCCTCAGTGTAATAATTTTATCTCTATATTATCTTTTTAAAACACAGTTCCTGAAATTTTCAGCTAAATTCCTTTTCTATGCTGTTATTCCTTGGAGGTCTGGATATGGAAATCCAAGGGCACATTTGGCTCAGGGAATTGGACAGATATCATGTGCATTGGCACATTGACACTCCACCTTGCAAATTGTCGAAGTGGCAAATGTGAATTTAAGTTATAACAGAGAAATGTCTGCAGAGATTTGCAATCTACTTTGATGGCCCTGAATGTCACATTTCCTTCTCTTTAGAAAAAAAAAAAAATCCCATCATTCAACACCTGTAAAATTCAAGTCATTAACATTCTGTGATCTTATGACTTGTACCTGGCTCCATTGGAGTTTTCTATTTCTTTTCTTGAGATACAGTCTCTACCCTTTGTTTCTTCAAACTTGCAATCTATGAAACTCTGTCATTGACATTCTCTCTTCATAGCCCTCTCCTTCTTCATTATGATCTCATCATTCCAGGACACCTTTACTTACAGTTTGCCCCATAAAATACCCTAATTTCTCTTCATCCATATTTTTCCATTCATTTCCCCTTCTTTCTCATGATTTTATAGACCCTGAACTCCTCTGCTTTCTCATCATTCACTAATTAGCATGTCTCCATGGTAACAGACAGTTGCAGAGCAGGGAATCATTCTCTGTACCAGCTACTGCTGAGTAACCTCTGGGCCTAGCAAGGAGGGGCCTTGACCTGATTAAGATAGGAAGACTTTTCACTTCTTGGCAGGAGAGGATCCATACATTTCAGAGAAGGCCCTGTTTCCTAGGGGAAAGAAGAAGTCAATTTGGTTGAAAAGGAGTGTATACTTGGACTGAGGCATGCAAAATCAAAGTATGAAATAAACTAAGAAAATATTAAAGAAGATGTAGGAAAAATATCTAATGCTGATGCTCTGCTCCTGGTTGATAAGAATTAGTGGTGCTTTGATCTGAAAGATGCTATAAAGCAAATGGTGGCAAATATTTAATATCTTTTACCTTCTAATTTTACATGTACAATTCAATAACTGTGTGCCATGGGGTTGTATCAAAACAGAGAAAAACCCTACTTCCAGTTTTATGATGAGTATTTATCATTATTTTAAAATTTTATCTTCACTCTTTTAAGCTATATATCAGCCCATAATCATATACTTACTAAGCAACCAGAAAAGCATTAATTATTTTTTTAAGGTTTTATTTATTTATTTGAGAGAGATAGAGAGAGTACAAGCACAAGAGGGAGCTGCGGCAGAGGGAGAGGGAGAAATAGGCTCCTCATTGCTTGATCCCAGGACCCCAGGATCACTACCTGAGCGGAAGGCAGGCACTTACCTGACTGAGCCACCCAGGCGCCCCAAGAATGGCATTATTAGTATAGGAGTTAACTGTTGCATTTTTTTTGGTAACTTGTATGGAATCTTGGTAAGATTAAGAGGCTAGGAAAGATATTACTAGTTATGATTTATTGAGTACCTATTATGTTTTCAACACTGTACTCTGTGATTTGCGTATATTGTCTCTAAAGCTCATGACAGTTTTTCAAGGTCAGATTCTATTATTTCAAGTTTGTGTATGAAGAAATTGAGACACACTGAGGTTAGTTTTGTCTCCAAGTTCAAAAAGCTAGTGAGAGTCTGGTGTGGGACTCCTGGATGCCTGAAACCAAGTCTGTGTATAGATATGCATTACCTGTACGTTCCTCCACAAAGGTGTCTAACTAGGATGCTATATGGACACAAATGTAGACTTCTATTTTCACAGGAAAACTGTGATCAGTAAGAAGGAAAGGCTGAAGTTTGAGGACTCCGGTGTTGGAAGCCACAGAAGCTGAAAGGTTGAAGATCTGAAGCAGCAGGTGATTTCACTGGATGTCAGGGAATGAAAGGTTTTAACAACATGTGGAAACTAGAAGAGCAGGAATTTATTGCTTGATAGCTTGTTGGTCATGATGTAAGCCTGTGTAAACGGGCTGGAGATGTTTTGTCCCTTGACCTATAAATCTTGGCATGACATTGCTAGCCTAAGAACTCTGCTCTTAATGGCCAGTGGGGCTGACAACTTGTGTTTGCTGGAAGAGTCCTAACTAACCTTTCATTCTCTACTCTCCTCCATGTTTAGGAGGAAAACATCCCTTTTCCAAATTTGAATGAGATGCTACCAGTTTGTCTTACTGTATTTTGTCAGGTGAGGGCCAACTTACATCTCAAATTTTTGATTGAAACCTGAAAGACTATGCCCTTCGTTCAGCCTATGACCAAAATGTCTGACATGTAAGGGGGAAAAATACATTAATTGATTGTTTTCTTTATGCCAGTTACTGTGCAAAGTGCTTTCATATGCAGTTGGTGGTGGCTGAGGGTACATCTCTCTCATCTGCTTTCCCAGGGAGTGTAACCATATGGCCCTGGCTGCTGTGCTCTGAAATCTGTCACTAGTTTTATATAGAGGCTGAAAGGGTCTGGTCACCAATTCTGACGTGTGTGGGGGAGGGGTCCCCCACACCACCAACCAATTCCCAGACACCAGCTGGATGTCCTAAAATTCAACTCAATTCTAACACTACCTACCTGGAGATAGCATCAGATCCCACAAGTTAGGGACTCGGTCCTTCAAGAATGTTCCTCCACCTCCCACCTCGGGTTTTTACCTGTACTTCTGACCAACTGGCTATAAATCCAAGGTGCCAATGACTGCCTCCTCGCATTTGATTAGTTTGTTATAATGGCTCACAGAATTCAGAGAAACATTTTCCTTGGTCACTTAGGAAATTCCAAGGGTTTTAGGAATGCCAGAAATGGGACAAAGACCAAGTATGTATTTCTTTTCATTAATCACAGTATCACAAAGTCACTCTTCCCGCAGGCTGCTCCTAAGCAACAACTGAGCATGGAAGGGCTGCCAAGGCAGCTGTTTCTAGGAGGTGGAGTGTTCTCCCCATTGGTTTTGCTAAACTCGCTTCGAGCTACCATCAAAACTCTTCCAATCACCTTTTTTTCCTTTCCCTCTCTCCTTCACAGGGGCCGAACTGCATTTGGGTCTGACTCCTCTCCCAGCCTCCACCTGTTCTCACCTCACTTTACCTCAGAGATGTTTCCCCTAACGAGCTTCCCGGATGCCTGCTTCTTGGAGGATCTGCATCAACACATTGTCTGACTCAATCTTCCCAATCTAATGAGCTATTGAGGACGATAAGAAATTGACCTCAGGGATTTTGAAGTCTGCATTCTGGTCCTCCTGCTAGTGAGTGGTAGGCTTCAAACCCATCTCAGAGTGGGGGGTGGCTCCCATGGTCTCTTGACTCTTCTGGTACCACACTGTCTAGGACCCCTGGCTGTACCCGTCACTACTTTCTATGCTACTTTGCCTTTTGACAAGTTCTATAGTGAAAAAGGGAATAGATAAAAATTAGCCTAAAGCTCTCTGCCAAAAGAAAAAAAGAAAAAAGATCTGGAAGACAAGTTGTTAATAGAAAACATTCACCCTTTTCCAAGAATAACTTACAATTTAAGCTTCTCCGTACGTGTCACTGACAGGGAGCTGTCTGGCTACATGAATATGTTGTTTTTCTCTCTCTTTTTTTTTTTTCCCTCCTTACACCCCTTTTTAGGTAAATCAGAGCTGCAAGTGCTGTATCTGTTTTTCAGAGATAACATGTGAATTTGTGACATTCCCTGTGGAGTTTGAGGTCTAGGAACCTATGAAGAGATCACAACGAAACACAAGCCTTCTGTTTCCAAGTGCTAGAGTGATTATTGTCTGGAAGTCTTAGCATTATTCAAAAGGCAGCTCTTCTCATTTGGATCAGGCAGCGGTGTTTTTTCTGAAGGCGAGAAGGCCTTTCAATAAAAGCTGGTACAGAGTGGGGCTGCTGGCTGCTTGTGGTGCAGTGGAGGCCAGCAGCAAAAGCCATGGTAGCTTCGGGGAAGCTCCAGCAAGTCTAACCGGTTCCTAATGAATGGAGGGCCCCGTGGGGAGGTGAAGAAAACAGGGAGATTTTAATTTTTTTATTACACCCCCCCCACCCACCACTTTTTCATTCCAGGGAAAGAAAGTATAATTTATTGCAGTTCATTCAGCCCGGTGAAGGTTCGAGAGGACAGAGAGCCTGAGGACCTTCACCTGAATGGCTTCTTGTAAGATGCTGTGTGCAGGTCTTTGGTGCCAGGAGAACACTGACTCAGTTCCTTCTTTGCTTGGCACGACACCCTTTCAGTGTGACTTAGGAAAGGCATTCTTGGCAGAATGGTGCCGCTGGTGTTGTGGGTGTCACAAACTGACGTATAGACACCTGCTGCCCATCCATTCTCTCTGTTCCTCTGCTCAGGGCCCCAAACAAGGGCCGGCCCTCTGATCATTGTCTGATTCATTTTCCCAGATGAGTCTACCACAGAATCTTAGCTCTTGGGCGGAGGACCCCCACTATTGGTTTTCTGCCTCAGCATTCCTTTTAACTGGATAGTGTCCTGCTGGCCTCTCCAGCTCATCTCTTACGGTTTCTTCACATCAAAACAAAAGTGCCTTCCCTTCTAGAAACTTCCATGCTCCCTGTGCCACATGCCTTTGCCCATGCTGTTTCTTCTGCCAGGAGTGTCCTGTGCCCCTTGCTAACTCCTATACTCTCTGCCTATTTGGTACATGTCTAATTCCATTAAGACGGAGTTCAAATGAAACCTCAGTGAAGCCTTCCATGACCTCTCGAGACTCGATTAATCACCTCATTTTCTGCATATGTCAGTAATTTTGTTTAGCTGAAATTAGTGTTGCTTCTCTGTGAAGATACAGATTCAATTTCAATACATTTTCTCCCAGTGACTACTAAGTGCCTGGCCCTGAAATGATCACTTTGATATATAATGTTTTTTGAACTTCTATTTGATGAAAAGACCAGAGATTATGAGTTGTATGAATTGAGATGGGCTAGTATGTCACTCTGAAACTACTATTGACTCTTCAGAAGAAGGAATGAGTATACATATATGGAGCATTTTCAGTCATTTTTAGTTTGATTTAACAAAACAAAACAAAACAAAACAACAAAATCTGTTGTTTGAGGTCTATGACTTCCCCAAAACTTTTGGGAAAGTGTTCTGGAAAACGGTGAACTCTTCTGCCAGCAATCTCTGCCACGCTATGGTACATATTATTTATCCCTGTAGGTCTCCTTGGAAGCTAAATTATGTTAATCACACTTGTTGTGAGCTCTGGGGGCCTCCAGACTCCTTGAGTGCTAGCAAGGCATAGGCCCTGCCTGGTCCACTCTGCATGGCCACCTGAGCCAAGGGCATCCCCATCTCATCCACTCCTTCCTGTAATGCTGCTGTAGGTGACAGCCAGCATATCCACACAGTGCAAGAAGCACCACCGTTTAATGTATAGGATTTTGACATACTAGTTACATTCTGCTCCATGCCATGAGGGGTAGGCAATCAGCTCCATGAAATGACCAACACTCTGAAAAATAGCTTTTATTTTTTCGCTACTATGACTGTCAAAAAATACCTTCTGAAGCTGACAACTCTGCTTTTAGTTGAAAACAGACACCACAGACTGGCAGACTGTAACCTATGAGCCAAATCCATTCTGTTGCCTGTTTTCATACATAAAGTTTTATTGGAATGCAGCCAGGCTATTTGTTTCCATATCGCCCGTGACTGCTTTCACATTATAACGACAGAGTTCTCTAACACTGCTGGAAAGTTGTATAACCCACAGAGACCAAAATATTTACTTCTTGGTCCTTTGTGGAAAAAGTTGGCCAACTTCTGATACAGCAATCCAAGGTTCTGCTGGAAACCATACCTGCAAATTCTTCTTACCAAAAAGCTTGATTTTGAGAGTTCTTTTTTCTCTCAGATCTTAGTATGAAGAAAGTTATGCTCGTTCCTGAGCCATTGGTGAGTTTATAATCTTCCAGGAACCCGGATTCTAGCATGGACTGTGCTGCTCTTTAGTTTTGGTTACCAGCACTTCCTGAACCAAGATGGTAGTCCTTCTCTGTAGGATGTACCTACCTTCCCTCACTTTCTTCAGCTTTACCTCTTCTTAAATCCTCTTTGCTATGATTACCTATTAATTTTTGTCTGATGGCCTTCCGTGTATATAATTTGTGGCAAAAAGTTAGTTGTAAATTAATACACAAGTAATATGTACTCTTTACGCGTCCATAGTCTGCTGCGTAGAATTAGCTACTTGTGTGTCTGCTTCTACTTCCTGGATCAGACAGTCTGGGGATACTGACCATGTCACGAGGTACTTTGCACTTGGGACATACCCAATAACTGTGTAGAGGTTTTTGTTGCTCATTTTTGTTGTCTTTGGTGTATTTGGCAGCAAGCTAGTTTTAGCAAGTGTTTCAGAGATCAGCATATTCAGAACCTAAATTAATTGGCTCTTCTTGGTAGAAATAATAGTCTCTTCAAGAGGCCAATGTTGATTCCTTGATTGAAAACGTTACTTAGTTTTAATTAATAAAAATAATGGCAATAATTGTACTACTTATTAAATGTCTAGTATTTTCTAGTGCATCAGCATACAGTGTTGAACTTATTTCTCATAGCAGTGCGCACTGGGCCTCGATATTCTAATTTAATAAGATTGTGAAATAAGACTCAGAGACAATATAGCTTGCTCAGAGGGAATGTATGGGGGTTCTGGCCTGCAGGGGTCTGGCAGGTGATGTCCGTGTAGAAAGCAGGCGGGTGTAGTGCAGTGTGGAGTGGTGGTGACCAGTGAGTACGTGCCTTGTCTGAAGGGGTGGCTGCTCCTCGGCCCCAGCGAGCTGCGGCCATGCTCCAATATCAGCTCACTGTTGCATGACTTCCCAATGTTTTAGAAACCAGAAATCCAGACTCTGAGGGAGATGTTTTCATTTTAAAAGCACTGTTCAGTCGTAATGAAATGTACTACACGCCAGATCTGGCACCTGCACCATGGGTCTTCAAATGCTTAGTTAAGACCACAGGGGCGGGGGAGAACTACTAGCTTCTGAATCCCGCTTCTAGAACATTCTGTGTTACTTTAAGCAACAGAAACTCTCTAAGACTCGGTTTCCGTCTCATGAGACAAATGGTAGTATTGGCTTCTACCAACAAGTCCAGACACTTAAATGCTGGTATCAGACATACCAGGACAATCAGAATGTTGAATTCAATTCTATTTTGACTTCTTGACGAGTTTTGCTGAAGTGTTTAGCCCATGTCCGTCATGTAGAACGTAATCACTAAGTGACTATATATGCATTATGATTATGGATTAAGGACACAAAGCTAGTAATTTCATATCTAAGATTTGTCATCAGTCTGCATTGTGGCAAAGCCACATTCTTTTCTTTCAGTGCAATCGTGCTTCTCATAATTCAGTATTTTGTTTTGCTTCTCACTCTACTTTTCCAGTTGTTAATCACAGTGGAAACAGACCAACTACTCATGAGCAAAGTTTCTGTATTTCACTAGCAGACCTAGAGATGCTACCTTGTCAATGAGCAAGGATAACTGTAGGCATCAGAGGTAACCACAATACTGAACAGGAGGAAGGGTTTCACCGGGGCAAAAGCGGTAGCCAAACACACCATTCAGCAGGTAACTACTTCCTTACCTGCATCTTTCCATCAAACTGTTATTTTTACTATACGTGGTTAGTACAGTAATGGAATATTTTCCTTCATAGAACTTTTTTTTAATAGGAAACTTTACATACACTATGTGCAGGGTTTTTTTTTGTCCTGAAAGATTTGGGTAATACCCTTGTATCTTGGCATACAGTGGCAGCACACAACAGAGGACTAGATTTGGAAATGGAGGCTATGGATTCTACTCTCAGTTCTGCATTCAAATAACCATGTGATTTTAGGCAAACCACTGCTCGTAAGATGATTGGAGATTATAAACCCAAACTACCAAGAGTGAGAATATTTGTGGAAGTTCTTTGTTTCTAGATAAAAGTACAGTAGGAGCACTATGGTTATTTTTATAATATTTTTATATTTGATGAGAGTGGTATACAGTACATGTGAAATTATAAACACTTCTCTACGAAATCAATGACTTCAATAACAGACACACTTTGAATTGTATTCATTTTGGTTTTGGCCTCTCACAAATAGATAAATTGGGGTGGTTTATGTCCCTTTTGTTTATTTGCTTTACTCTGAAAACTGAGAGCAATTTTGCTGGCAATAATAAGAATAAAAATGAAGGGTCTGAGGAAAGAACAAGAAGTTTGGAATAAGTGACATAAGGAATGTACATGGAGATGATTAGTGTGCATGCACGAAATATAAACTAGACTGAAACCCCTGGTTGTGTGTAACTTACATGGCTTAATGAGCTGAATCCTTTTGTTTCACTATTACTACCATTTTTTTTTCCAATGGACACAGGAGCAGAGAGACAAATAATGTGTTTGTTCATAAAAGACTGATAATTATTCAGAGGAATTCAGGGAAAGGAAAACAAAGGTAAACATATTGAGGGTTTAAGAGAGAGAATTATTTACTTGATAGACAATGTGTTTCAGAAATAATGGGAAGGGAAATGGGGCATGAAGGTCCAAAAGAGACTGATTTTTATGGAGAATATGTATATACTTTAATAGCTGTTTTTTTCCCCTGAGATCTGTGAGTGTTAAGCTCTTTTAGTCTCTCATGTCTGATGATGTCTTTATTGTACTGGTTATAAAGATTAGCTGGGTATAAAACTTCAGGTTTATTAATTTCCTCCCAAAATTTAACAAAGCCATTATATTCTGGCATGTATTCTTCTTGAAGGGAAATCTACTAATTGTTGTTCTTTTGTTGATAGGTCTTTTCCTCTGGTCGCTTTTAAGATTTTACCTTATCCTTGATATTCTGCAGCCTTCCTATCATATGGCTAAGCATGGGGTTATTTTTATTTATCTCAAGACTCAGGTATTTCTTTAATTTTGGAAAATTCTTAACTATATTCTTTTAAACATTGTTTTTCTAACATCTTTTTCTGAAATGCCTATTAGATATATGTTTAAGACCCTCATTTTATCCTCTAGACATTTTTAAGGTTTTTTTTTTTGTCTGTGATGTATTAAAAGCAACTTCCACAATATTATCTTTCAGTGAATTATGTTTTGTCTAGATATTATCTCATCTTTTGGACTTTAAAAAGTTTCCATGAGAATTTTTTTTTTTTTAGATTTTATTCATTTATTTGACAGAGAGCATAAGCAGGGGGAATAGCAGGCAGAGGGAGAGATAGAAGCAGGCTCCCCACCGAACAAGGACCCCCCCAGACTCAGGGGTCTATCCCAGGACCCTGGGACCATGACCTGAGTGGAAGGCAGATGCTTAACTGACTGAGCCATCCAGATGCCCCTCCATGAGAATTTTTTTAAAATTCTAAGATTTCTAACATTATTTCTATGCCAATATTTTGTTTGTTTTTGACTGATTTTATTGTGTATATATTTTTCATATCTAAACTGCTTTAAAGGCTTATAATGCACATTTGTGTAACTCAGTTATCTCAAGTCAAATACCTTTAAATAACTCCTATGCAGGTCAAGAGATAAAACATTGCCAGGAACCCAGAATCCCCCTTCAGGTCACTTCTTAATCACTGTCCTCTCTCTTCTCTACAAAGATAACCAGTATCTTGAATTCTGACACCATCATGTAGATTTACCTGTTTTTGAAGTTTATGTAATTGAAATAATAGAATATATATTTTTTGGATCTTGTTTCTTTCACTCAATATCTTTTTTGTATGATTATTCTATTTTGTTTCTGAGAGATATAATTCATTAATTTTCATTACTATTTAGTATTTAATTGTATTGATATACTGCAATTCAATTATGCATTCTAATGTTAACAGATGTTTTGCTTTTTCCAGACAGGATTTGAAATGAATAATGTTACTGTGATCATTCTTGTATACATCTCTTGGTGCACATGGCATACATTCCTATTAGATAAATACATAGAAATGGAATTGCTAGCTTAAATTACATGTATATCTTTAGCTTTAGTAGGCAATACCACGTGGTTTACCAAAGTAATTTTATGAATTTATAATCCTACTAACAGTATATGATAATTCTTATTGCTCCATATCCTTGCTAACACTTGGTATTGGTTGTTTTTAGTTCTAACCATTTTGGTAACTGTGCTATGGTACCTCATTGTGAGGTACCACAATATAAATTTATTGAGTCTTTGGATATCCTTTTTTAAGAATACCTGTTCCAGTGTCCTACCTCTTTTTCATTGGATTGTCTGTATGTTTCCCTAATTGATTTTTATGAATTTTTATATATTTTGTATATAAACTCTTTTTTGTTTAATTGTTGAAAATATTTTCTTCTATGCTGTGACTTATGTTTTAATATCTTTTTAAAAAGATGTTATTTATTTGTTTGTTTTATTTTATTTTATTTTTTTAAATTTTATTTATTTATTTGACAGAGAGAGATCACAAGTAGGCAGAGAGGCAAGCAGAGAGAGAGGAAGGGAAGCAGGCTCCCTGCTGAGCAGAGAGCCTGATGAGGGGCTCTATCCCAGGACCCAGGGATCATGACCTGAGCCAGAGGCAGAGGCTTTAACCCACTGAGCCACCCAGGTGCCCTGTTTGTTTATTTTAAAGAGAGAGAGAGTGCAAGTGCACAAGTTGGGGGGATGAGGAGCAGAGGGAGAGGGACCAGCAGACTCCACACTGAGTGCAGATCCTGATGTGAGGCTTAATTTCATGACTCTGAAATTATGACCTGAGCTGAAACCAAGAGTTGGACGCTTAACAGACTGAGGCACCAAGGCGCCACTTATCTTTTAGCACTCTTGACAGTGCTTTTTCTCTCTTCAATCAACAGAACTTCTTAATTTTAATATAGTAATACTTATCATCCTTTATTAATTTAAGAAATATTTTCCTTCTCTTACATCACAAAAGTATTCTGCACGTTATTATTATTGTTATTATCAGCCATTTACATAAATAGCCTCAAACTATTTGGAAGATTTTGTCTATAGTATCTGTGGATATTCAGTTATGCCAACAACATTTATTAAAAGACTATTTTTTTTCCATTGCTCTGCAGTGGCACCTTTATTACAAATCAGTGTTTATGTATACAACAATCTGTTTCTGAGCTCTTCACTTTTTTCAGTTGGTCTATCTGTCCACCATTTGTACCACCAATATACCATCTTACTTTTATAGTTTTATGATAATCCAATAGAGCAAATCTTTTAACTTTTCCTCTTCATCTTGGCTATTCTTGGACTTCTGCATTTCCAAATATAAGTTTAATAATACTTTTAGAATCAGTTTGTCAAGTTCTATACATACACAGAGCTATTGGGAGATTGAAATTATGATCAGTCTATGGATCATTTTAGGGAAAATTGACATCTTTATGTTATTGACTCTTCAGTTGATCAAGAATTATCCTATAGGCATTTAGATTCTTAAAATTTCTCTCAGTATTATTTTGTAATTTTCTGCTTAGAGATTTTTAATTCTTATATTTATTTCTAAGTACTTGATATGTTTTGCTATTAATGTAAATGATATTTTTTAAAATTTTCATTTTTTGTGGCTCTCATGTATACAGATTCAGTTGATTATTGTTTATTAATCTTTATCTAGGAACTTCTTTTTTTCTTTTTTCAAGGTTTTGTCATGGAAATTTTCAAGCATGCAAAAAATAGAATTGTCTAATAAACTTCCATGTGTCCTTACTCAGCTTTAACAATTGTGATCAGTTTCTTTAATCACCTAGCCTCATATTTAATTTCAATAATTTTCTACAGAGTCTTTTGAATTTTCTATATACACCATCATACTATTGGCAAATAAAGATAATTTTATTTCTTCTTTCCCAAGAGTATTTATTCACTTCCTTTCCTGGCTCCTTAAGATACTGAGAAGAATGTTGACAAGAAGTGGTGATAGTTTTCTTACCATGTTTGTGAACCTGACCATGCTTTTCTCTTTTCATCAAATGGCATTTAGGAAAGAGATTCTTGTGTATCTGAGTGTCATAGGGATCAATGTTTTAACTAAGTTGAGACATGTTTATTCTTAAATATTTGCATAACTTGAGAAGAGCTAGTCATAACTCTAACAAATTCACAGCTGGTTTAAAAAAACACTAAAAACATTTCAGCATGTAGATCCCATGTTTACATGTAGTTGCACATTTAAATTTAATTCTTGGCATTTACTTTATGGTACTGAAGTAATTTAAAAAGTCTTGAATCAAAAGGATAAGCTATAACCATCTACAAATTGACTTGTTTATTTACTGTATAGTTTGTGAAAATGCCTTTAATTGTTTTATGTAGAAAAAAATTTCAACTCTCACAGGTATCTCCTTTTCAGCGCACTTCTTAGTTCTCATCTGCAACAGGCAATAGCAAATACAAAAGAATTTTTAACTATGAGAATTGAATGTTAAAAAAATGAACAGTTTATTAGATGGTATCTTATTTAACAACCTAGGAAATTCCCAGCCTTTTGCTGTTCCGGGGGTAATTTCGAGTGCAGTTGGGAATTTGGCATTCTCAGTGGAGCTCTTAGTCTAGCAAACCTTGTAGGTGAAATAAGTATATTTAATAGCGCATGTGAAGAGATAGTTCTAAAATAGCTTTGATGGCTCCATTTTCCACAACTGAACTGGGTCGCTCAACATGGCTCTTATTGTTCTTGATGTTGGGGTAGAGTTTTTTTTTTTTTCCACAATAAATTTATGACTGTCAAGAGACATCACCTCGACATACATGGCGTCGTAGCCTTCATAGCTCCATAGAATTTTCCTGTTATGTTCTTGTGAAATTCTGTTTGGTTGCCTTAGCGGCTTCAGTAGTTTCTTGTCGGCCACTGCAGTTGGGTCCCTGCGTTCTGCCACAGCCCCCATACAGGGCTATCCCTTCTCTTTTACCCTATTTTTTTAAATATTCTTTTAGAAAAATACGTGTTTTGGGGTGCCTGAGTGGCTCAGTGGGTTAAAGCCTCTGCCGTCGGCTTAGGTCGTGATCCCAGGGAACTGGGATCGAGCCCTGCATCGGGCTCTCTGCTCGGCAGGGAACCTGCTTCTGCCTCTCTCTCTCTGCCTGCCTCTCTGCCTGCTTGTGATCTCTGTCTGTCAAATAAATAAATAAACAAATCTTAAAAAAAAAGAAAAATATGTGTTTTACATATGTTATTGCTCTGTATTTGGAGTGCAACTGATGCATCAAAGTGTGAATATTGTTTCATTTTGACCAGAAATCAGAGCTGGAGGACCTCTAGCAGCAAGCAGGAGAACAAACTGGAGGCTAGTGAGAGCCACCGTATGAATCTTGGGAATGGGGCCAGTGCCTTGGAAGTGGAAAAGGGAAGAACAGCCTTTGAAATCAGCAGGCTAAACTAGAAACCTCTGAGTCTGCTTCCTGACTCATAATTCTGGGGACTATGGGTGTGTGAGGAAAAGCTGCACTGAGAATCAGGAGGACAGATATCAATTAAACCAAAGAGGCGGATGGATCGTATAGTTAAAGATTTAGGGACATTTTTCCCCTCTGGAGTAGAAATTCTTGAGGTGCTTGGATCAGGACCTAGGTATGGTGTGGCAAGGATGACAGGATGGGAGGAGTCAGAGGGTCAGGCTAAGATATGCATTGGGCTGGCTGCTATCATGGGGAGAAACTAGCTTCGTGTACCTAGAAGATTTGCAGAAATTTGTTGGGAAATGGTAATAAACCTTTAGAAGAAAGGAGATATATGACACGGGTCGGGGGGAGAGGGAATGACTAAAAATAAGTGAATATTTCTGGGGCGCCTGGGTGGCTCAGTGGATTAAGCCTCTGCCTTTGGCTCAGGTCATGATCTCAGGGTCTGGGATCGAGCCCAGCATTGGGCTCTCTGCTCAGCAGGGAGTCTGCTTCCTCCTCTCTCTCTGTCTGCCTCTCTGCCTACTTGTGATCTCTGTCAAATAAATAAGTAATAATAATAATAATAAGTGAATATTTGTTAGTCCAATTCTTTCCCCCACTTCAAAGAGTTACGAATGCCTGACTTGGCTCTGTGGAAATTATTCAAATTATGAGTGTTGCTCACTCATAATACCTAGGAGTCTAGAAAATGCAGGAATACAATGGCAGTGATATAAGAAGACACTCATGTCTTCTTTTCAAAATAAAAAACCCATAGACTTGTTGTTCCGTTAGGTTTGATTTTATGTTTAATATATTATGTAACTCTCTGGATATTTATATCCCCTTGCAACTTAAGTAAGCCAGAATTGAGAGACCAAGGAAGGATGACCTTATAGTACCTGTTAAAGCAAAGTTTCCTATCTATTCATTGTTTTACACTTTTCATTCATTCATTCATTCATTCATTCATTCAACAAATTTCTATTAAAGGCTTTTTAAGTACCAGGAAGTAGTTTGAGCCCTTGGAAGTACATCAGTGAACATTATCAGAAAATTTAATTTGTGGGAAACTAGGTTAATAAAAGAAGGAAACAGAAAACGTCTGTGTACTACCTATCCAAAGTCTTCCAGTAGTGGTGGGAGACTAAGAACGAGGACTAAGTCTTTTAATCACTAGCTTAATGGCCCACCCTTCAATGAATTCAGTTTTGAAACAAAATATATTGGACAAATGTGTTAGTTTACAAAGGACTGCTAGGAATTGGGGATACAATAATAAAGTGGGATTCCTGGTCTTAAAGAACAGATTTGAAGCCAGACAGACAAAAAATTACAAACAAATGACATGATCATGGTTCTGATAGAATTAACACAGGGAGCTCTGGTGCAAGAAGTAGTTTCAGTTCCCTGCACTGGAAAGGATAGAAAGGCTTCCAGTGAGGACCTCCCAGCTGGCTCTGGAAGAGGAGGAACTGGCTGGCATTGTTGATTAAGGGAAGTAGCTGGGGAGGAGAATGAGCAAACATTTTCCTTAACACTATCCTGGTGCTGGCATCTTGTTACAGTCTCCTTCAGACCTTTCTGAAATTAAGTTTTCTCCCTCTCTCTTGATACACTAGAGGGTGTTTTCTCCACCAAGCTCCCTTGCCTGGCTGAAGGCAGAACAGTGATCAACATTGGGAGTGAAGGTGTGCATTGACTTGGTGTGCTGGAATGTTCTAGGTCTTGATCTGGGTGTTGGTTGCATGAGTATATACACATGCAAGATTCTATTGAGCTATATATGCTTATTAGAGCTGTGCATTTTACTAAATGCATGCTAGACCTCAAAGAAGCAAGAAAAAAGAAAAAACCCAGCCCAAATGCTCTCACTCATGTCGTTCCTATCATACTAATTTTCATATGCTATGATTTAGTACTTGGTATCAGATATATTTTGTTTTGTTGTTGTTGTTGTTGTTATCTTTGTTAATTTTTGTTTCTTGTTCTCTGCTTTTTTTTTTTTTTTTTTCAGAATCTTTTCAGAAACCAGATTACACATGCCATTCAAAAGCTTTATTTTGCCCTGGGCTCCTACCTGTCCTCTGCTAGAGAAACCCCACAGTCTCAGATTGAAAATATATAAACCCATACATAGGATACAATTCATTTTATAGTGTCTTAGAGGCTTCCTTGGCATACAATTGTGGAGCATGTGCTTTCATTTCTCTCTTTGGGTGTGTCTCAGAAGGGGATAATTCTACTATTTCTCGTATTGTGTCTGAGAATGTGAGCTGTGTACACAATTTGCATACTTAATTAATATTGCCGATGGGATGAGTGTGAAGAAATGCAGAAAATGTTTGTTTCTGTTTTGATCTATGAGCTTGGAAAAGAGAGGGAAAGGTCCTAAATGGTACACTTAATGTGTAATTCTTCTCAACCCCTTAAACAGATTAAAAGAGGAGAAGAAATAAGACAGTCTTGAAGGTTGATTGAAGGGTAAAACACCCACAGAACAAATTTGATTTATTCAAGTTTTATGAATCTCCAAATAGCAAGTTTAAGTAGACTTTCCAGAGCTTAGATATACGCATCTGCCAAGCAAGATAACTTTTTAAAGAAAAGAGTTCTCTGCATTTTCTCAGGTCAAAAATCAAGTGTGTAGCTTAGCTTTTGCTCTTGGAAAATATCAGATGAAAAAGAAAAGAAAATATGCCATTTATTTAGTGATTGTAGAACACCTTCCATGAGAGATCTAATCTCAGGTAAAGCAATTCACGGGTCAGGTAAAACTCCATGTACAGGTAAAGAAAACTAAGCCTGGATTCTATTCATGTTAATCAGACAGGGGGATATCTTGAAGTTTGCTAAGGAAAACTTCACTGAATACTTTAAAAAAAAAACCCTTCAATAGAACTGTATTATAAATGTTAAACTTGCTAAGGGACTAGATTTTAAGTGTTTCCGATGCTAGAAGAAATGGTAATCATGTGAAGTGACAGGGGTGCTAGCTAACACTACTGTGGTGATCATGTTGCTGCGCAAATGTATTAACTCAGTATGTGGGCCATCTTAAACATAACAGTGTCGAATGTCAAGTATCACTCCACTAAAATCATATCAGACCACCACCACTATCACCACCACAAAAACCCTTTCTAGAGCTCTCTTTCCCCTGGTGACCTCTGTTCCCAATTCCCTCTTCTCCTCACCATGGCTGCCAGTCACCTCACAATGACTCTGTGGTCCCAGACCACTCATGAAGGGCACCATGCTTTTGCCCAGTCAAATTTCTCTGTCTATTCTTTGCCAGCTGGGCCTCTTGTGCTTCTTAGTGTGTTTTTCTTATTATTTTTTTAAAGATGTATTTACTTGTTTTAGAGAGAGTGAGAGAGAGAGTGGGGGTGGGACAGAGGGAGAGAATCTTGAAGCACTCATCACTGATCACAGAGCCCAACTTGGTGCTTGATCCCACAACCCATAAGGCTATGACCTGAGCCAAAACCACGAGTCTGACACAACTGACTTAGGCCACTTAGGCGCCCCATGGTTTTCCTTTTTCTTCAAGTATCTCTGCCTCAGATGTCTTATTCCCTGTCTTTTTAATCTAGAGTATAAGCTCTTGGAGAGCAGTGGATTATTTTGTTCACTATTGTATCCCCTGCACCTGGTCTCTAGTAAGTAGCTCAATAGGTTTTTGTTGAAAGAGTCAATTTAGTCAAGGAACAGAAGTTTCTAGAAATCCCTATGTCATAGTTCACTTGACACAAGTTTTGTATAATTGTCTTGTGTTTTATCAGCCTCTGAATTAAAGCAGGAATTTTAAATCTATGGTTCAAGAATGAGCTTCAGAGGGTGTGTGATGAGCTTGCAGGCCAAGTCTGGGGTACCTCTTGTAGGGTAGGTGGGGAAAAGGAGAAATTTCCTAGTGCTCATGGACACAGAATTGTTTCATCTTTTAATTTTTCTTACTCTCAGAAAAATTTAACATAGATTATGCTAAGAAGGATGTGGTAACAATGATTCTTTTTATGTAACTGGCAAACTAGTATGATGTTTTTGACTATAAATAGATATTAAGCTGATTAAGCAGAATATCAGGTAACTGTAAGGCAAATGATGTTATGGGGAGAAAGGAACCCTTACTAGTTAGTTTGTGATGGTTGCTGGAAAATTCTTGGGGAGAAAAAAAAGGTGTATTATTTTCACATTCACTTTGAAAGAGAGATAACCAAACTTACAAGATAAAATATTTAAAAATATTAAAAATTAAATATTCTGATTGATGACACTTATAGATGAGTCAAGAAGATTAAATGTGATGTTTTATAATTTTAAAATGTTTTTCATGTGGTTTTTCTAATATTACAAGAAAAGGATCAGAGAGCGCTGAGTGGATTAATAAAATGATTTAATTGTATTTTTAAATATTTCCCTGTTCAAAGGGAATCTCAGTAACTGATATTTTGAACATGAAATTGTTACACACATGAAACAATGGGGATACATGGGAAAGTAGGACATGTTCTTTTTGAAGAAGGATTTCTTTAGGATCTGAGAAGAAATAGCACCATGGTTGGTCATCTGGTTTAGGGGGTACTGAGAGTAATGACAGTTCAGCCAAGGGGCCTAGAAAGGGAACTTTTGGAAAAAATATGAGAAGAAATTGCTTTAGAAAGCTGTCTGGAAAAATAATAAAGGTAATAATAATATGTTATTTTCAGAGTCAGTATTAGTACATGACCCAGATCCCCTCACCACCCCCGCAAAATAAAAGTCACTCAGGGGAAGAAAGAGATGGGTGTTTTTTTTTTTTTTTTTACTTTATTTAAGCTTTATTTAAACATATGATGTAACCCCACCACCCTCACCCAACCCCTCTTCCCCCCACCCCCCTCAGTTTGTTTTATGACATTAAGAGTCTCTTTTGGTTTGTCTCCCTCCCGATCCCATCTTGTTTCATTTTTACTTTTCCTACCACCTTAACTCCCACCCCCATTGCATCTCCACTTCCTCATATCAGGGAGATCATGTGGTAGTTGTCTTTCTCCAGTTGACTTATTTCGCTAAGCATAATACGCTCTAGTTCCATCCATGTCGTCGCAAATGGTAAGATTTCATTTCTTTTGATGGCTGCATAGTATTCCATCGTATATATATACCACCTCTTCTTTATCCATTCATCTGTTGATGGACATCTAGGTTCTTTCCATAACTTGGCTATTGTGGACATTGCTGCTATAAACATTCGGGTACACGTGTCCCTTTGGATCACTACGTTTGTATCTTTAGGATAAATACCCAGTAGTGCAATTGCTGGGTCATAAGGTAGCTCTATTTTCAATTTTTTAAGGAACCTCCATGCTGTTTTCCAGAGTGGTTGCACCAGCTTGCATTCCCACCAACAGTGTAGGAGGGTTCCCCTTTCTCCACATCCTCGCCGGCATCTGTCATTTCCCGACTTGTTCATTTTAGCCATTCTGACTGGTGTGAGGTGGTATCTCATTGTGGTTTTGATTTGTATTTCCCTGATGCCCAGTGATGTGGAGCACTTTTTCATGTGTCTGTTGGCCATCTGGATGTCTTCTTTGCAGAAATGTCTGTTCATGTCCTCTGCCCATTTCTTGATTGGATTATTTGTTCTTTGGGTGTTGAGTTTGCTAAGCTCTTT